>JAZKJV010001298.1:0-279220 GCA_037367405.1 Ottelia alismoides
TAAACACGACAACAATTTCTGAAGCGGTAGATGGCCGAAGCGCAGGTGCCACATGAATGGAGAGACATGTCTAGCAGGAAGAGAGGAGATTCTGGCATATGGAGTCCGACTGAGGCGATATAGTCCACCCTGCTCATAGCCATGCCCAATCACGTTGCCCCTAAGGATGTCCTGAAAAATAAGAGAAGATAGATCAAAAATTGCTCGACAATGTAAATCCTTTGTAAGTTGGCTAATGGATAACAAATTCATAGAAAAATCGAGTGCGCGCAACACATTTTTGAGGTGCATAGATGTGTCAGGCTAATCTCCCCTGACCAGTAGTCGGGAGTACGTCCCATTAGCAATAACCACAGTGCGTCCTGGAGGAACTTGTCGGTTGGCTGTAAGTAGACCTCGATCACCACACAGATGACGTGTGGCACCATAGTCCATAATCTAGTCTAAAGTATTAGTTCCACTACTGATAGTGAGTGCATAAGTACTACCTGAGGTACTGGTGGATGCAGTAGAATCAACATCGGAATGACTCTCAGAGGCCGATGCTAATGTAACAGGACCGGATGGAGGGATAATACCCCTCAGACGAGCTACAAGATCATCAAATCGCTGATCCAAAGAAGAAGCAGTGGAGTTTAATCTGTTCAGCTACTCGTGCAGAAGCAGGAAATCCATGTTTGGAATAACATGTGTCCTCGTATGCCCAGAACGATGGCAGAAAGTGCATGGTTGCCGAACACGACTCCCTCTGCCTCGAGGTCCACGACCACGAAATTGATGATGACCCCACGACCTCGAGATGCTGCCATAGCTGAGGCGGTCTGATTGGCAGTAGATGAGGGAACAGTAATACGACTCAATATGTGAAAGGCTTCCTCCATCGGAAGAATAGTGGAATCTGCCAAGATCTGGGAACGTACTGCCTCCTACTCTGGATCAAGGGCTGCCAGGAATACACCAACCATAGTGGCATTCCTGTAGGTCTTCTGCTGCTCAGGAGTGCTGTGAGAGGTGTTAACATATATTATTTACTTATGTACTCTTTAGTTATTTCCAGTTCCTGCCGTACTCTTTATGTAATTTACCCATTGGCTACTCTCCTATATAAGAGAGCCTAGGGTTGATGGAATAAATATGCTCTTTATTTTCCCCAACATGGTATCAGAGCGACGGTCCTAGACCGGAGTTCTTGAAACCCTAACCCTAACCCTAACATCCACCGTCGAGCCTCTCTCTCTCCGCGTGCCGCCGACGGTGCATCTCGGCCTCCTGCGCATCGCCGGCCGTGCGCCTCGTGCTCCAGCTGCGCTGCACCCCGCACACATCCTTTGCTGCGCTGCGCCCCTACTGCGTTGCGCTGCCTCTGCGCCCCGTACGCATCCTCTGCTGCGCTGCCCTCCTGCGTGCATCGCGCATCCTGCTGCGTCGCACACCTGCTGCCTCGCGCATTTAGCGCATCTTCTGTGCCCCGTGTTGCATCTCCAGCAGCGCCTAGCGCATCTCCAGTGCACATCTAGCGCATCTCCAGTGTACGCTCGGCTGTGCGCCTTCTCGTGCGGCCTTCTCGCGCGCTCCCTGCGCGCCCCTTTTGTGCGCTCATTGCTGTGCATCCTTAAGCCGTGAACCAGCCCTGCACGAAGGTCTAGCGCGCACACCTCCAAAGGAATGGGTTTAGTTGCTTGAAGTCTACACCTGCAACTAAACCCATCTATGTCCGTGTTAGACGATCTTATTCTCAGTCTACCACTCCAGTCTTTGATTACAAGTATGTCTGAAAGCAAGACAGATATCCCATATGTAGGCGCATTCTGAGGTCCAGCGCCGATTGTGAAGATGGATGGTTCGAACTATGAACTGTGGGCGATGCAGTTCATGAGTATGATGAAGTCAACCGGTAAGAAACATATTCTTACTGAAGAAGAGCCTTCTGAGAAGACTGGAGTTAATGCCTCGTGGGAGGGCAGATGATGCATATGCCGAAGTATGGCTATCTGGAGCTCTGGCAATCGAGATTGCCAATGATATTCTTCATCAGCCCACATCCAAAGATATGTGGGATATTCTAGCCGCCACATATTCTCAAGCGAAGAATGAGACAAAGATTCTGCAACTCCAGCATAACATATTCACTATTAAGCAGAATGGACGTCCTCTTAACATCCCTAAGAGGGATGTTCGAGAAGCTGTATAGCTTTATGCCCCTGACAGCTACACCAGACAACAGAAGACCTACCGGAATGCCACTATGGTAGGAGTTTTTCTCGTTGCCCTTGATCCCGAGTATGAGGCAGCATGGTCTCAGATCTTGGCAGACTCTACTATTCCTCCTATGGAAGAAGCCTTCCACAGGTTGAGCCGGATCACTGTTCCCTCTACGGCGACGAATCAGACTGCCTCAGCTATGGCTGCCAACAGAGGTCGTGGAGGTCACCATCATACACGTGGCCATGGCCCTCGTGGTAGAGGAGGCCGTACTCGGCCAACGTGTACTTACTGCCATCGCATCGGACATACTGAAGACACCTGCTACTCTAAGCATGGATTTCCTGCATCTGCACGAGTCGCTGAGCAGATAGAGCCTTCATCTGCTGCCTCTTTGGATCATCGCTTTGATGATCTTTGTTGCCCGTCTAAGGGGCATTATTCCTCCATCTGGCCCAACACCCACTACTGAGAGCCATCCTGATGTTGCTGCATCCGCTTTTGCATCTATCGGTACATCAGGTAGCACCCATGCATTTTACTAGTAGTGGATCAGATACTTTAGCTTGGATTATGGACTCTGGCGCTACATATCACCTATGTGGCGATCAAAGTCTACTTACAGGATACAGACAGATCCCTCCAGGTCGAACAATGGTCATTGCTAATGGCACACATTCCCCGATTACTGGTCAGGGGGAGATTAGACTGACACCATCTATGCAGCTCAAGAATGTGTTACACGCACCTGATTTTTCAATGTATTTATTATCTATCAGCCAAATTACAAAGGATTTACAGTGTCGGGCGATTTCTGATCCATCTTCTCTTGTTTTTCAGGACATCCTTACGGGCAACGTGATTGGGCGTGGCTATGAGCAAGGAGGCCTCTATCGCCTGTGTCAGACTTCTTTTGCTGGAACCTGATCTCTACCTACTGGATCCGTCTCTCCTCTACTATGACATCTGCGCTTTGGACATCTGCCGCTTCAGAAGTTGCGTCGTGTTTTACCCTAGGTTTTGCCTCACACATCTATCCAATGTGAGGCGTGTCAGTTGGGAAAGCATCATCGATCTACCTTTCCCAGTCGTTAGTGTCGGAGTAGTACCTCCAAGTTTGAATTATTTCATATTGATATCTGGGGTCCGAGTCGTGTTCCTGATCATCAGGGACACATGTTTTATATAGTTATTGTGGATGACTTCTCTCGTGTGTCATGGGTAGTTTTGTTAAAAAATAAATCTGAAGCAGGGAATTATTATTATCAATTTTCTTAATGAGATTCGCAATGTTTTTCTGCATCCGTTAAATTGTGAGAAGTGACAATGCCCTGGAGTTGTGTACTCATGCCCTAGCCAGTTATTTCTCATCCAAGGGGATTATCCACCAGACATCTTGTGCCTATACTTTCCAACAGAATGGGATTGCTGAAAGGAAACATCGTCACTTACTAGATGTCACCAGGTCACTCCTTATACAGAGTCATGCTCCTCATTCTTACTGGGGTGACGCTGTTTTTACTGCATGTTACCTAATCAATCGTATGCCGTCATCTGTTCTAGGTGAAGAAATTTCGTTTTCCCTTATCTTCCCTAGAAAAGAGCTATTTTCTCTCACTCCTCGTGTGTTTGGCTCGGTTGCCTTTGTCCACCAGTGGTTTCCTGGTACTGACAAGCTCTCTCCTAGGGCTGTCAAGTGTGTGTTCGTTGGGTACTCCAGAACTCAGAAGGGGTACACGTGCTATGATCCATTGCGCAGGCGGTATCTTGTTAGCACAGATGTCACATTTTTTGAATCTGTTATGTATTTTTCTGCACCATGTGATCAGTTGATACCTCCAGCTAATACTGATGCCATTTACATGTCACCACCACCACCACCATCACCACCACCACCACCACTACCAGAACCGTTACCATCTTCTGCACCTCCCATTACTAATCCTGTTTTACCACTACCATATCAATACACCCGCAGGCCTGCCCTAGCTCATGGTCATTGTTCATCATCGAGCTCGCCTAAGGTATGTTCTGAAGATATATTATTGATGGATCTGATGATGTTTCTGAGCAGGATGTGTTACAGAGGACGGACGAGGATACAACTGATTTAGATGTTCCTATTGCTATACGGAAATCGAAAAGGAGTTGCGCGTCATATCCTTTAGCAGCTTCTGTGTCGTTTGATCGACTAACTGGAGATTTCAGGAACTTTGCAGTCGCATTGTCAGCTGTAGCTATTCCTCGGAATTACCAAGACGCTCTGAAGGATAGTAGGTGGCGTCGAGCAATGGAGGAAGAAATGGCAGTACTCCAGTCTAGAGGAACGTGGAGTTTGGTTCCTCTACCTGCTGATGTGTCACCTGTGAGCTGCAAGTGGGTATTTACAGTCAACAGAATGCAGATGGCAGTATTGACAGATACAAGCTCGCCTTGTTGCTCGTGGCTTTACACAGACATACAGGGTGGACTACCTTGATACATTTTCTCCAGTGGCCCGCCATTCTACTCTACGGATTCTGGCTGTCAGTTGCGGTTACTCGTGAGTGGCCTCTTTATCAGTTGGATGTGAAGAACGCCTTCTTATATGGTGATCCACAGGAGGAAAGTCTACATGCAACAACCACCTGGGGTTTGCTGTTGAGCGGGAGTGTTCCAAGGTATGCCGACTTCATAAGGCTATCTATGGCCTTAAACAGAGCCCCAGAGCATGGTTTCAGAAGCCCTCAGACCTCTTTAAAAAAAAAGGATACAAACGTTCTAATGCTGATCATTCTTTGTTTGTACAAAAGACTTCCAGAGGCACTATTGCAATCATGGTTTATGTAGATGACATCTTAATTATAGGTGATGACGTACAAGGAATAAAGGAGGCGGAAAGAGATGCTGGGGTCGTGAATTTGTTACCAAGGACATCGGAGTTCTTAGATATTTTCTAGGCTGGAGTTCGCCAGAAATCCGTATGTGCTAGTAATGTCTCAGAGAAAGTATGTTACTGACCTGTTGAGTGAAACATGAATGCTTGGTTGCCGACCTGCTACCACACCAATGGACCCTAGTATGAAGCTATATGGTGATGATACTGAGGAGGTGGATAAGAGAAGACACAGAGAACTGGTGGGCAAACTTCTGTATGTCACTATCGCTAGGCCCGATATATCCTTTGCAGTTAAGTCGAGTGAGCCAGTTCATGGAGCAACCACGTCAGGTTCATATGGATGCCTATACATATGATACTCAGGTACCTCAAGTCATCTCCAGGTGCGGGTTTGCTGGTCAAGAAAGGCAGATCGATCTCTATCTCAGCATGTGCAGATGCAGATTATGCAGGGTGTCCCAAGGACAAGAAATCTACGTCGAGGTTTGCTGTATATGTTGGAGATTCCTTAATCTCATGGAAGAGCAAGAAGCAAACTGTGGGCAAGGTCTAGTGTTGAATCTGAATATAGGGCTATGACCCAGGTTAGCATAGAAATGATGTGGGTAAGGCTGTGCTTACAGATTTACATTATAGAAGTTCCACTTCCTATGGCTTTAGAATGTGACAATCAGGCGGCCGTGTTCATTGCAAACAATCCAACATTCCATGAACGAACCAAGCACATTGAAGTTGACTGTCACTTTATAAGTGATATGATCCAGAAAGGATTCATTGCTACATCCCATGTCAGGTTCAGAGAATCAAACTGCAGATATCTTCACCAAGGCATTACTACGAGGCTCGTTCCATAAGTGTGCATCCAAGCTGAGCATGATTGATATCTATGCTCCATCATGAGGGGGAGTGTTAACATATATTATTTACTTATGTACTCTTTAGTTATTTCCAGTTCCTACCGTACTCTTTATGTAATTTACCCATAGGCTACGCTCCTATATAAGAGAGCCTAGGGCTGATGGAATAAATATGCTCTTTATTTTCCCCAACAAGAGGCATGAAGCTGTAGAGCTTCTCAAACATTCCACATAAAGACGTGCATAATGAGTGTAGAGGCTGTCCATTCTGCTTGATTGTAAAGATATGCTGGAGTTCAGAATCTTTGTCTCATTCTTTGCCTGTGAATAGGTAGCAGCCAGAATATCTCACATTGCTTTTGCAGTGGGCTGATGGGAATATCATTTGCAATCTCAATTGCTAACGTTCCCAATAGCCAAACCTTGGCGTATGCATCATCCGCCTCCCATGAGGCGTTGACCCCAGTCTTCTATGCAGGCTCTTCCTCAGTAAGAATGTGCTTCTTACCGGACGACTTCATCATACTCATGAACTGCATTGCCCACAGTTCATAATTTGACCCGTCCATCTTCACAATAGGCGCAGGACCTCTGAAGGCGCCTGTACATGGAATATTTGCCTTGCTTTTTGACATGATGATAATAAAAGACTAGGGTTGTAGACTGGATATATTGTTGTCTACACTGACATTCACGGGTTCGGTTGCGTGTAGACTCAAGCAACTAAATCCATAACGAAGAAGGTTCGGCGAGAACCTATGTAACGGCCCCGGCAAGAGAGGGCCTAGGCGGTGATGGCCTAGGCGATACGAAAGCCTAGGGGGATGCACGACCCGTGGCGCAACACGGGGAAGCCCGAGGAGAGAGGCGGCGTGCGGAGAGGAGGAGCGCGCGGAGAGAGGCGACGCGCAGAGATGGGCAACCCGAGGAGAGGCGGTGCGCGGAGGGGTGGCGCTCGGAGGAGGCAGCACGGCGGAGGGGGCGGCACGCGGAGGGGGGGCTTGTGGTGGGGTTTACAGGAGCTCCGGTCTAGGACCGTCGCTCTGATACCATGTTGGGAAAATCAAAAGAAATGTTTTTTCCATAAACCCTAGGCTCTCTTATATAGGGGTGTAGCCTATGAGTAAATTACATCAAGAGTCCATAAGAATATAGAAACTATGAAACAATACAAATAACATAAATTATATCTCTACATTACTCTTCCAAGAGACCAATGAGCTAGCAACAAACACAATGAAGCCTGAAGTAGACTTCCTGTCCTTATGACACCTATCATAATCTACATCTGCACACCCAGTAACTATGAGAGACGTATCTCTTCTAAACAGAAGACCTGCACCTGGAGATGACTTTAGATATCTTAAGATCATGCATACTGCATCCATGTGCGCCTGCCTGGGTTGCTCCATGAATTGGCTCACTCTACTCACAACGAAAGATATATCATGCATGGTAATAGTAACATATAATAATTTTCCTACCAGCTCTCTGTACCGTTTCTTGTCTACCTCATCAGATTCATCATCATCGAGCTTCGCATTAGGATCCATCGGGGTAGTAGCTGGTCTACATCCTGTCATACCTGTCTCAGATAGAAGATCAGTAATATACTTCCTTTGCGTCATAACCATACCCTGCTGATTTCGTGCAAACTCAAGGCCAAGGAAGTAACGAAGCGTGCCAAGGTCCTTGGTAACAAACTGTTGTCCAAGGAAATCCTTAGCTGCTTGAATGACCTGTTCATCGCTGCCAGTGATAACAATGCCATCAACATAAACTAAAATAACTACAATACCTCTCTAGTTCCTCTTAACAAAGAGAGTATGATCTGCAGTAGATCTGACAATCCCCTTCTGTTCAACCAATTCTGAGAGCTTCTGAAACCAAGCCCTCAGACTCTACTTTAAGGCCATATATAGCCTTATGAAGACGACACACCATACTAGATCCCCCCTCAGCAACAAACCTAGGTGGCTGCTGCATTTAAACCTCTTCCCGCAGATCTCCATACAAGAAAGCATTCTTGACATCTAATTGGAAAAGGGGCCAATCACGTACCACAGCAACATCAATAAGAATCCGTAGGGTAGAGTGACGCGCTACAGGAGAAAAGGTGTCCTGATAAACCACTCCATAGGTCTTTGTGAACCCACGAGCAACCAGTTTGGCCTTGTATCTGTCTACTGTACCGTCAGCTCGATGCTTCACAGTAAATACCCATTCGCTCCCAACAACAGACACACCTAGTGGAGCATGGACCACATTCCACGTACCTCGTGACTGTAACATTGCCATCTCCTCCATAGCCAGACGCCACTGACTGCTTTGTAGTGCCTCCTTATATGACCGTGGTATCTCTACAGCAGACAAACCCACAACAAAGTGCTGAAAATCCTTAGAAAGACGCTCCAAGGAAACATGAGAACCAATAGGATGCATAGTGCATGCTCGTTTCTGCTGCTGAAGTGCAATAGGCATATTCGGATCCTCAGCAGGAGAAGTAGAGATAGTATCTGCACCCTGTATCTCAGTCTGTACATGCGAATCACCTGTGCCGTCAGAAAAACTCAGATGCTCAGTTACATACCTTGGGCGTGCTGGATGATGGAGAAGGTGCATGAGCATGGGGCCTTCACTGGTAAACCTGCAGAAAGAAAATAGGAGACAGTGGTGGAGGCCTTGGTGGTGGTGGAGATGGTGGTGGAGGGGAGGTGGTGGCAGCGGTGATGTTTTGAATGTGGTAGTGATGGAGGAGGATGCATATAGACCTCTTCTCCATCCTCTGAAGGCGTAAGCCTATCACCTGTGGGTGAAAAATACATAATGGACTCAAAGAAGGTGACATCATCACTGACATAGTACCTTCGTCGAACATGGTCAAAACAATGATATCCTTTTTGGGTTTTGGACTACCCAACAAACTCATATTTGACAGCTCTGGGAGAGAGCTTGTCAAGACCAGGAGAGAGTTGATGAACAAACGCTACAGACCAAAAACACGAGGCGTAAGCGAGAAAAGATCCATCTCGGAAAATGCAATCAAGAATGGGATCTTCTTCCCTAGCACCGAAAAAGGCATACGATTTACCAGGTAATAAGCGGTTAGAACCGCAGCTCCCCAATAGGAATGAGGAGCACGACTTTGAATCAAAAGGGTTCTGGTAACGTCCAAAAGATGGCGGTGTTTCCGTTCAACCACTCCATTCTGTTGGGAAGTATATGCACATGATGTCTGATGCACAATACCATGGGACCTAAGAAATTGAGAAAGCGGAGTACTGCAAAATTCTAGTGCATTATCAGAACGTATGAACTTGACTTTTGCAGAAAAAATGTTCTTTATTTCATTAATAAAGGACTGAATAACAGGACCAGGCATCAGACTTGTTCTTAAGAAGAAAAACCCAAGACAATCGCGAAAACTCATCAACCGCACAAGATAAAACCTGTGTCCCTGATGATCTGGGACACAGCTAGGACCCCAAATATCAAAATGGAGCAACTCAAACAGACTATGGACTACTTGGACCCTGACGACTCTGGAAAGTGGACCGATGATGCTTCCCAAGCTGGCAGACCTCACACTGAAAAGTGGAGCGAGGAGAAATCTGTGGAAGCATATGACTCGGCTTTTGCAGAGGAAGATGACCAAATCGTAGATGCCACATATATGGAGAAACGAATCTAGTGCGGAGAGAAGAAAATGCACCAACATACGAAGACTGCACTAGTCTGTAAAGGCCCCCTTGCTCACAGTCAGCTCCAATCACTCCGCCCGTGAGTATGTCCTGAAACACAAGAGCAGATGGATCAAATATGACAGGACAATGTAAATCTCTAGTGATTTGTCTAATTGATAATAGATTCATAGAAAATTCAAGAGCATAAAGAACATTCTGAAGCCTCAATGTAGAAGTCAACTGCACCTCCCTCTGACCAGTAATGGGGGAATGTGTTCCATCCACTATCACAACTGATCGTCCAGGCTGAGTAGGACGAAAAACACTAAACTGACCTCACCACAGAGATGATGGGATGCGCCGGAATCCATGATCCATTCCGATAAGTCTGCCATATAGCAACTAGTAAAAGCATATTCTATACCTGATGTAGACGTAGATGCTGAAGCATCTACCTCTGAGGATCCTGAAGGAGAGCTAGTGGATCCAGAAGTGCCAAGATTAATCTCCCTCAGTCGTGCTACAAACTCGTCAACCCTCTGATCAGATGCAGGTGATGGACTCCCAGCCTGTTGTGTCTGCTCTGCAACTCTGGCTGATGCAGGAAACCCATGCTTAGAATAGCAAATTTCCTCAGAGTGGCCTATCCTGTGGCAGTAGATGTACAACTAACGGGGTCGACCACCCCCTCCTCTGCCGCGGTTGGGACTTCCCCTGCCACGATATGGTGTATGGCTGCCTCTACCACGTGACGCCGCCATAGGCCCATAGCTGAAGAAGTCTGGTGCTGTAAAGTACTACCATAGGATATAGATAGTCTACTCAATCTACGATACGCTTCCTCAATTGGAGGTATGGTAGCATCAGTGAGGATCTGGGCACGAGCTGCATCATACTCCGGATCCAGGGCTGCTAGAAATACTCTAGTCATGACAGAGTCTCTGTATGCCTTGAGCTGCTCTGGTGTAGCATTCAAGGGTATGTAGCCATGTAACTTCTCAAACATACCCCTTGAAGAAGTATAGAGGGTGTGAAGGGGACGACCATTCTGCTTCGATGTGAAGATATCATGCTGGAGCTGTAGTATCTTCGACTCATTCTTTGCCAGAGAGTATGTCGCAGCAAGAATGTCCCACATAGCCTTTGCAGACTCTGTATATCGTTAGCTATATCCATGGATACAGTCCCAGATAACCATACACGAGCATACGCATCATCCGCCTCCCATGAGGCATTTGTCCCAGTCACGTGGTTCTTCTGTCGTGAGGATGTGCTTCTTGCCATTACAATGCATCAAACTCATGAACTGCATGGCCCACAGTTCATAGTTGAAACATCCATTTTAACAATGGGTGCTGGACCTTTGAAGGCACCCAGGGATGGGACTTCCGCTTTGTTGTCAGACATGATGACAACTATCTTCAAGACTGGGTCAGCAACAAGAAATACCAGCGTCTACACTGACATACAAGAAGATGGTTGTAGGTGTAAATTCATACCACAACCTTTTCCATTCTTCTAGAGAGTCCTTTGGGTAACTAGGATGTTTCTAGATGTTCACGTCACACCCTAGGTACCCAAGAATCTACGGGATGACAAGTAGGCAAAGGCGGGTGATGACGCGTCAATGCACCGAAGCACGCACAAGCACACGCGTGAAGGAGCGCGTGACGGCGGAGGCGCGTGATGGTAAAGGCGCACGAAGAGGCGGTGCGACGCGTGGGCGGCGACACGTGGGCGGTGGAGAACACGGGCGGCGGCGCGTGAAGCACTGCCCACAGCGCATCCGCGGCGGCGGCGCGCGAAGCCTGCGGTAGCGGGGGTGAGTACGGCAGGGGCTAGGTGGCTAGGGTTTTTAGTGGGGGTAGGAACCTAGGGCACAGGCTCCGGTCTAGGACCGTCGCTCTGATACCATGTGGAGGGAAAAGAAAAAAGTTATATTCCATCTAACCCTAGAGCTCTCTTATATAGGAGAAAAGCTCAAAGAATAAATTACATAAACATGACAATAGAAATAAACAATTTAGAAAAAAGGACGAAATGACATAAGTATCTTAACAGAACCAAAGCAAACAGTATGTGTAGACGAGGCTCAACCCTTGCCGGAAAAGTGGCCCAATGGTGTTTCCCGAATGACAAGCCTCACATTCAAATGGCTTAAGTGAAGAGAGTTCGGGGAACATCATGGATATAGCTTTGGCAGATCGATGACCAAGACATAGATGCCACATAACAAGGATAAGAGGAGATAGAAACAACGTCAGCAAAAGTAGAATATGTAGGAATATCTAGATAGTAGAGTCCAAGGCCTTAAATGTCGGATTTCGGTTTCGTTTCGGTAAAGCATGGAAAGAGAAATTCGATGGAATTTCTATGGAATTTCGGTGAAATGGTCGGAAGTTGGAGAAATTACTTGGAAACTCATTTTTAAAATAATAAAGATTTTTAATATTCTTTAACTCAATAAATGAGATAGAAAGATAGTTTTTTGCTAATAGTAAGATATTAATATGATATGTTACATTAAATTTCCATCTAATAGTCCCAAAAGTCAAAAAGTAGTATGCTGCTCAGAACCAAAACCAAATTTGAAACCATAAATAGAAGCCACTGGTTTCTCCTCTTGAACATAAAGAAAACGGTGATACGTGAGCTCCTCTTCAATAAGAATGATGTGACATATATTATAAGTACTAATTAAACATATATATATATATATATATCAAAATAAAGAAAAACAAGAAATATAGAGATCTTTAGTTAAAACTTCAATTAACTCTTACATCAGGAGTATAAATGATTTGGTTTTAGATCTAAAATATAGAAACTAATTCTCTATCAAAAAATATAGAAACTAATTAAAGAAACTTCTTTAAACAATGTAAAACACTCTAACAACTCAACACATTTTTTTGACTACAAAAGGGAGAGTCCTCCCGAGGTGGGAGTCATCACACCACCAATTTCATTAATACCAAAAAAAGTACATCAGTTCGAGGTCCAGAAGTTGTACAAAGCATTACAATGCGCGACCACATTCTCGGAGTAAAAATGCTGGCCCTTGAAAATGCAATCTTTCCTACCAACCCAAATAGCCCAAAGCACAGCGAAAGGGCTTGAGACGTCGTCCGAAGACCCAAGACCCACCGTCCGAATCGATCTCCAGAAATTCTCCAAGCTAGAGGCCTGTACCCAAGCCAACCCCAACGACCTCCAAACCTGCTCCGAAGACCCGCAACAAAGAAGATATGCTCAGTGTCTTCCATAGATCTCTCGCATCTATCACAACCCGTATCTGTCACGCCAAACAGCCTTCCCCTCCTTGCTTTGTCACACAGACGGTATCTTCTCAAGCATCACAGGAATACCTTGACCCTACTGGGGATCCTGACCGCCCAAATAATCTTCATGTCCGCACATTGGTCCTCGTCGCGTCCTACTGCCACGCTTCTCAACTTAAGGTAGGCTTTCTTAACGGAGAATCTGTTAGAATACTCAGATAATTCATTCATAGAGCCCTCGGGTCTCTTATATAGAGAGAGAGCCCTTGGGTAAATTACATGAGAGGGACATAAAGAAACTGAAATAATAAATAACATAAAAGACGAACAACTATCTCTACACTCCCCCTCAAGATGGAGCATAGATATCTATCACGCTCAGCTTGGAAGAACATCTCTGGAAAGGTCCTCTGAGCAATGGTTTAGTGAATATGTCCGCTGTCTGGTCCTCTGAACTGACGTGAGACGTGGAGATGAAGCCCTTCTGAATCATGTCCCTAGTGTAATGACAATCCACCTCTATGTGTTTTGTTCTCTCATGGAAGGCTGGATTGTTGGCAATAAATAATGCTGCCTGATTATCACATTGAAGGTTCATAGGCAAGGGAACATCCACATTCAGATCTTCTAAGACTGCTTTAACCCACATCATTTCTGTGCTTGCCTGTGCCATGGCTCTGTACTCGGATTCGGCACTGGATCTCGCCACAACAGTCTGCTTCTTGCTTTTCCAAGAGACTAAAGAGCTTCCTATGAAGATAGCAAATCCAGAAGTAGACTTACGATCCCGTGGACATCCTGCATAATATGCATCTGCACAGGCTGAAATAGACAGATCTGTACCTTTCTTGAATAGCAATCCTGTGCCTGGGGAAGACTTCAGATATCTTAATATCATGTACAAGGCATCCATATGTACTTGCCTCGGCTGCTCCATGAATTGACTCACCCGGTTTACTGCAAGGGCAATATCCGGTCGAGTTATGGTGATGTATAAGAGCTTACCCACCATTTCTCTGTACCTTCTCTTGTCCACCTCCTCGGTATCATCATCGTACAGCTTCATACTCGGGTCCATAGGTGTACTTGAAGGTCTGCATCCAGTCATTCCTGTTTTAACTAGCAAATCTGTGACATATTTTCTTTGAGTCATCACCATTCCCTGTGCATTTCTTGCAAATTCGATCCCCAGAAAATATCGTATTGTGCCTAGATCTTTTGTAATGAACTGGCTGCCCAACATATACTTGGTTATCTCAACCCCCTGTACATCATCTCCAGTAACCAATATGTCATCAACATATACCATAACAACGATGGTACCTCTAGGGGTCTTCCGGACGAATAGTGAGTGGTCCGCATTTGATCTTCTGAACCCCTGTCGTTCAATAAGCTGGGAGAGCTTCTGGAACCATGCACGAGGACTCTGCTTAAGGCCATAGATAGCCTTATGAAGTCTGCACACCTTCTGAGTCTCCCCCTCAGCAGCAAACCCGGGTGGCTGCTGCATGTAGACTTCCTCATGTAGATCACCATACAAGAAAGCATTCTTAACATCAAGCTGGAATATGGTCCAGTCACGTACCACTGCAACCGATAGAAGGATGCGAAGTGTAGAGTGTCTCGCCACTGGTGAAAAAGTGTCCAAATAATCTACCCCATATGTCTGTGTAAAGCCTCTTGCTACGAGCCTGGCCTTGTATCTGTCAAGACGACCATCTGCATGATATTTGACCGTAAATACCCACTTGCAACTCACTACAAGTGCACCTGGAGGAATAGGGACAAGAGACCAAGTCCCTCTAGATTGCAAGGCACGCATCTCCTCTTCCATTGCTAGACGCCAGCATTCAGTCTTCATGGCATCCTGATATGTCCGTGGAATCTCCACTGTCGATACAGCAGCAGCAAACTTCTGAAAATCCCTAGTGAGACGATGAAAGGAGACATGAGAGGCCAGGGGATATGAGGCACACTGTCTTCGCTGCTTCCTATGAGCAATAGGCCGGTCCAAGTCATCCAAAACAGTGCTGACCGGTTGATCCTCCTCCTGCGGTAAAAGCTCCTGCACAGGTGCATTATTCAAACCATCATCAGTGTTAACATCAGAACATACCTGAGGCGTGCTGGATGGTTGACACGTAGCTTGAGCAGGGCCTGTCCGTCTCGTGTAGAACTTAGTGAAAGGGACAACTGGGGGTGGTGGCGGGGGTGGTGGTGGTGGTGTTGTTGGTGTCGGTGGAGTAGAGGATGGACCCAGGCTTGGAGGTGGAGGAACATAGACATTGGAATCTGATGATGTGGAGGAGACCAATCTGTCACCTGCAGGGGAAAAGTACATGACAAGTTCGAAAAAAGTAACATCTGCACTCACATAGTACTTGTCATGGACAGGATCATAGCAACGGTATCCTTTCTGTGTCCTGGAGTAACCCACAAAAACACACTTGATAGCCCTAGGGGATAGCTTATTAAGCCCCGGAGATAAGCGGTGGACAAAAGCAACAGTCCCAAAAACCCGAGGTGTCAGTGTAAACAAGTCTCTGTCTGGAAAGAGAACAGAGATTGGAGACTTTTCCCCAAGAACAGTTGTAGGCATTCGATTGACCAGATAGCACGCTGTAAGTATAGCATCCCCCCAAAAGGTTAATGGAGCACAACTCTGGATAAGTAATGCGCGAGCAATATCAAGAAAGTGTCGATGTTTTCGTTCTGCAACCCCATTTTGTTGAGAGGTGTAGGCACATGTGGTTTGGTGAACAATGCCTTTAGATGAAAGAAAGCTGGCAAGAGAGCGAGTGCAGAACTCCAATGCATTGTCAGTACGCACATACTTAACAGTAGATGAGAAAACATTCTGGACTTCATTAATTAGATTTTGAAGAACATTTCCTGCTTCAGATTTATTTTTAAGAAGAAAAGTCCACGACACTCTAGAGAAATCATCAACCACAACTAAATAGAACCTGTGCCTCTGATGATCCGGGACACGACTTGGACCCCAAATATCTATATGAAATAATTCAAACGGGGAGCTACTGCTCCGACTCTGACGACCGGGGAAGCTAGACCGATGGTGCTTCCCTAACTGACATGCTTCACAACGAAAAGAGGAACTCGGAGAGATCTGAGGCAGGAGGTGACGCATCTTCTGTAGCGGCAGATGACCGAACCTAAGATGCCAGGTGTACGGAGATACGGAGGCCTGGGAATGCAAGGAGACGCCAGCGTAAGAGTTACGAACGAGACGATAGAGGCCATTATGCTCAGAACCACAACCAATCACCCTGCCCGTTAGTATGTCCTGAAAAATAACAGACGATGGATCAAAAATAGCACGACAGTGCAAATCACGTGTAATCTGGCTAATAGATAAGAGGTTCATAGAGAATTCTGGAGCATGTAGCACATTCTGTAAGTGCATAGAGGGTAGCAAAGCCGTCTCCCCCTGACCGATGATAGGAGAATGAGTGCCATCAGCAATGAGTACAGAGCGACCTGGCTGAACAGCTCTGTAGGACTGCAGGATATCTTTCTCACGGCATAGATGATGGGTAGCTCCAGAGTCGACAATCCATCCTGTGAGGTCATGACTATGAAATGAGACTGAAGGACTACCTGAGGCACTGGCTGAGGCAGATGTACTAGCTGACGCCGAAGCCGCAACATCAGAAACGTCTGCACCCTCTGATGATGATTGTGGCATAATATCACGAAGTCGTGCCACTAACTCCTCGAACCTGTGATCTGGAGTAGATGCTGGTGGACCCTGAACATGATCAGCTACTCGTGCAGAAGGAGGAAAACCATGCTTGGAATAACATGTATCCTCCGAATGACCAGTACGGCGACAGAATGAGCACGTAGAGCGTATGCGACCTCCGCGGCCACGTCCACCACTTCCCCTGCCACGAAACGAGGACGAACCACCACGTCCCCTAGAAACTGCCATTGCTGACGGAGTCGCAGTCGCTGCATTGGACGAAACAGGTACACGACTGAGCCTCCTGTAAACCTCTTCCATCGGTGGGATGGTGGCATCTGCTAGGATCTGAGCACGTGTTGCCTCGTACTCCGGATCTAGGGCAACGAGTAATACGCCAACCATAGTGGCGTTGCAGAACGTCTTCTGCTGTTCCGGTGTGGCTGTAAGCGGAATGGTGCTATAGAGCTTCTCGAACATGCCACGAAGCGACGTGTATAGGGAATGAAGAGGCTTCCCATTCTGCTTCGTGGTAAATATATCATGCTGCAACTGGAGCATCTTCGTCTCGTTGCGTACCTGAGAGTACGTCATCGCCAAAATATCCCACATCGCCTTAGCGGTGGGCTGGTGAAGGACATCATTCGCTATCTCCGTCGTGAGCGTACCCGAGAGCCACACCTTGGCGTACGCATCATCAGCCTCCCATGAGGCATAGATCCCTGTCTTCTCCGGCGGTTCATCCTCGGTAAGAATATGCTTCTTACCACACGACTTCATGAGACTGAGGAACTGCATCGCCCACAGTTCGTAGTTTGTCCCGTCCATTTTGACGATTGGTGCCGACCCTTTGAAGGCACCTATGGCGGGCATATCGAGCTTCTGATCTGACATAATGACGGAGAAGAACAACTACTGATAGACCAAGAAAATACTGTCTACCAAGACCTTGTAGGATTCAAGTGCATAGGTAGACGATTATGCACTTGAATCGAGCATGACGCCGAGTCTTAGGGAGAAGGCGGCACCCCAGCCACGAGTAGAGGCTTTGGAAGCCTCTACTTGAGAAAGACGGCGGCTGATCGACGCTGGGGGGTGCCCGGCGTAGGAGAGGCGGCGCTGGGGGGGCCCGGCGAAGGAGGTGAGACCGGCAACAGGGGCTGGGCGGCACTGGGGGACCCGGAGTTGGGAGGAGGCGGCGCTGGGTGGGACCCGGCGAAGGTGGGGAGGCGGCGGCGGGGTTCTCGGAGCCCGAGGGGGGGGGAGGCGGCGAAACCCTAGAGTCGGCGGCGGTAGAGGGGGGGGCGGTGGAGAACCCTAGGTTAGGGTTATGGCTCTGATACCATGTTAGAATACTCAGATAATTCATTCATAGAGCCCTCGGGTCTCTTATATAGAGAGAGAGCCCTTGGGTAAATTACATGAGAGGGACATAAAGAAACTGAAATAATAAATAACATAAAAGACGAACAACTATCTCTACAGAATCTTCCATCCACCCACTCAAAGCGGTCCGGCTCACTTTACAACTCCCCCCGGGGGTGGGGGGGGGGATTATAGACAGCATCCGCATGAAGTCATCCATCCGCTGATCCGACAGGTTCGTAACAAAAGTAGGGGCCGACGACCCTGAGTCCGCCTCCTCCCGGCCACCAACGCCCCATTGACACCGTATATGCTCCTCAAAAGCCTGGTAGCCAGCGAGTCCGAAGAGCCCCAAACCTGCACCACCCACTTGGCTAGCAAAGCTTTATTCATGATCTCCACATCACGGACCTCGAGGTCCCCATCAGCAACCGGCCTAGTAAGCTCCTTCCAGCCAACCAGATGCAGACCAGCCTTCTGCTGTCTCCCATCTGACCAGAAGAAAGTCCTCATCAAAGCCTCGATCTTCCTTCTAACCCCAACATGTATCAAACACATCGAGTAGAAAAAAACTGGAATAGCAGAGAGAACGTGCTTTAGGAGGGTCGGCTTCCCTCCCTTGGACAAAGTAATCGCCTTCCATCCCGCCAACCGCTTCTCTATCCTTCGAACGATGCAGTCCCAGTCCGACTTCCTCATCCTGCCCTCGACCAACGACATCCCCAAATACGAGATCGACAATTTCCCCAGTGAGCACCCCGTCCATCCAGCAAGCCTGCCACATTCCTCTTCGTCCATCCCTAACGGGATCACCACCGACTTCTGTCTGTTAATCTGCAGACCCGAAAGGCAACCAAACAGATCCACCAGGATAGCAGCGTTGCGGTTCTGCTTCTCTGACCCCCCAGAAAAATCAGCGTGTCATCCGCATACTACAACACAGGAATCGAGATGTCCCCCAACCGAAAGCCCTCACACCACTCTGCCACCATTGCTCGCTGGAACAAGACTGCCAAGCAGTCTGCCACCAACACAAAAAGCAGAGGAGCCAGCGGGCACCCCCGGCGAACTCCCCTCTGCAGCTGAAAACACCCACCCTCCAGCCTGCCATTAACCAGGATCGAGCTCGAGCATGTAGTGACACATCTCTTCATCCACTGGATCCAAACCTCCGGGAACCCCCTCCTTTGCAGCGACACCCACAAGAACTTCCAACTGACACAGTCATAGGCCTTGGTGTAGTCAATCTTTCAAATTAACCCTTTCTTTCTGGACCTCTTCCACTCAAGACAAATCTCTGAAGCAATAACAAGCCCATCCGCTATATTGCGTCCCAGGATGAAGGCGGATTGCCCATGGAGCACCACTGAGCTCAACACATTCTTAAGCTTGCTCGCCAACACCTTTGCAATGATGAGATAGATGGCGTTGGAGATAGAAATAGGCCTGAAGTCCCCCACCCTCAAGGGAGTCTCTTTCTTCGGAAGCAGAAATACCAAAGCCCTGTTAACCTTCTCAAACCCCTGTTCCCAGCCCGGAACTCACACAGAACGTCCAAAACTTCGTCCTTCAGAAGATCCCAGAACTCCCGGTGAAAGGAAACGGGGAACCATCAGGGCCCGGAGCCCCATCCGCATTCACACTCCACACCCCCCTCCGCACATCCTCTGAGAAATCCGCCACCAACGACTCCGCCTGGCCCCTACTCAAAGACTCTACTCCCAACCCTGACCACCCTCACCCACTCTCCTCCCGCACCTTGCGCGAAGCCCGCACGAAGTGGTCCCACAAAGCTCCACCAATGCACCTCTCCCCTGACACCCTGACCCCCTCAACCTCGACCTCATGCAGGAAATTCCTTCTCCTCCGGCCCAACGCCAAGGAATGGAAAAACCTCGTGTTCACATCCCCTTCCTCAGCCACTTCTGCCTCGACTTCTGCCGCCAATGAACCTCCTCTTTTCTGTCCTCCAACAAGATCGCCTCCAAACACGCCACCCTCTCCAAGAACTCATCCCGAGTCAACCCCCGCTCATCATCAATCCCATCCGGCCTAACAACTCCCTCCTCAGCCTCAGCCCGAACTGCCTTCCGCCGAAACGCAACCTCCCTGCCATACGCCCCGAGCAACTCAACACATTAGCGAATAAATAAGTGAAAATTCATTAATCTATGCATATTTCGATGAAAGTGAAGGGTAGATTCTCTTATTTTTGTTGTTTCGCCGAAATGACATGTGTTAGAGTTATTATATTTACATTTATGTTTGTAACCTTTCGGGTTCCGTAATCCCCCGTGACCCTTCGGGTTTCGTAACCCTTTATTATTCTTTGGGTTCTGTAACCCCCAGTGACCCTTTGGGTTCCGTAACCCTTGCACTCTCTAGGGTTTTTTCTCTATATAAGAGACCCTAGCTCTATGAAATAAATATCTCATCAGTTCCTGTTCTCAACTTGGTATCAGAGCAATGGCCCTAGACCGAAGTCTAATACCTTAAATCCGCCGCTACCACCAGCCCTCTCTCCGCCGACAAGGAGAGAGGGCTGGACCTCCTGCGTCGCTCATGGATTCGATGGTCTCGCGCAAGGCAGTCTGAGTCCCTAGCAACACCAGCTGCCATCTCCAGCGGCACCTAAAGCACCTCCCAAGGCTCTAGCAGCTCTAGCCGCACCTCCTGCATCACCGGCACAGCTTGGAGTTCCCCCCTCCTACAACCCCTGCTTCACCACGACTTGTTCGTCAGATCATCAGTCTTCATCGAGCATCGACTTTTTCGTCAGGGCATATACTTCTTCTTTTACAACCCAACTGCTACTCCGCGCTGGACTTTTTCTACAGCGATTCTTCTTCAGGCACGACAGAGATATGTTCCGGTGACCTGATATCGCAGCGACTCTACAGGCATGGCAGAGATACGTTCCGGTGACCTGAAAGTCGCAGACCCGTCCTCGAGCGAGGTCTTCAACCATCGGCGGACATATGTTTTTATGGTGTATCATGTGAAGATGTGGTGTACGATTTTTCTTTTTGTTACAAGCTACAGCTTTCTCAGCTCCAGCTTGAGGGGGAGTGTTAGAGTTATTATATTTACATTTATGCTTGTAACCTTTCGGGTTCTGTAACCCCCCGTGACCCTTCGGGTTTCGTAACCCTCTATGACCCTTTGGGTTCCGTAACCCCCAGTGACCCTTTGGCTTCCATAACCCTTATACTCTCTAGGGTTTTCTCTCTATATAAGAGACCCTAGCTCTATGAAATAAACATCTCATCAGTTCCTCTTCTCAAAAACATGTAATTTTGATTTTCGTTAACATTTCATCGATATTTCCTTGAAATCCTAGAAAAAGAAATAAGGGAGCATTTCGATTTCAGTGACCTAAAGAAATGGAAATTTCGAAGAATTTTATGGAATTTCATTGAAATTTGAGGCCATGGATGTGCACATGTTTGCCATCATTGTTTGTGGTCCACATCTTTTGTGTTTCGGCCATGATTTTCATGTGATCCATAGAGACTCCAGAGTAGAGATCCCATTCCCTATGCCATGTGGGCTAGGGTTTTCATATGGTTTCATAGGGACTCCAGAGTAGAGATCCCATTCTCTGAGCTAGGATGGGAGAGACCCAGTTCTTTGACGAGGAGACTTTTTCAGACTCCATTCTCAAGTGATCGTGAACTCCAGCACGAGATCCTTCCGAGGTTCCTATGAGAGAGAACCCACTTTGAGGTCCCTATGAGAGAGATCCATCTTCAGAGATCTACGTATGGATAATTAGCAACGTTCTTTATTCGACCCTTTTAGAGATGGAGCAGTTGTCCACATGTTGTGGCGGGCCAGTACTCCGACGAAGAGACTCATTCAGTTGCAGCAACTCTGACAGGCATAGTACATAGCACATGCTCTCGGACGACGAGATTCAGTTTGACTCACACTCTAGCCCGTTCGTCTTCCTCACCTGCACGGCATGAGAAGCAACGTCCTC
Source organism: Ottelia alismoides (assembly GCA_037367405.1). NCBI lineage: Eukaryota > Viridiplantae > Streptophyta > Magnoliopsida > Alismatales > Hydrocharitaceae > Ottelia > Ottelia alismoides. The sequence continues at coordinate 21,952 of JAZKJV010001298.1, forward strand.
GATAACAACCGACAATTGTGCGTGTCGAGTTGATATTGTCTGTAGTGTCATGTAGCGTGAGTCGAGATTTCTTTCTGTTTGTCCAAGCTGAGCATTGCATGCTCCAGCTTAAGGGGGAATGTTGGAGTATGTGCATCAAGTAGATGGTAAATGGATCACTCCAGGATCCATTTACCACATCCTGTGGTTTATTCCCACATCTACCGTCTGTGGGATGTGGAGACTCAGTGAGGGTTATATAAGAATCCCCTCACCCTCTATATCCAGTGAGAAAGTGTAATGCATACACCAGCACTTTGAGGCGTTCTCCCATAGTTTCATCCCGCTCCTTAGGAAGTAGGGTTCACGTTAAAATCTCACACTCTTCTTGATGTTTTATCTTTATTTCTGACACGCTTCTGCATTTCTGTTTTCTAACATTATCAATTTTCACACATTTGACAGAAGAAGAAAATCAACTTCATTGATAAAAGTTGTAATCACATTCCCAGCTTCAGATTTATTCTTCAATAAAAGGACCTATGACATACGAGAAAAATCATCAACAACAACTAAGTAAAACATGTGTCCCTGGTGATTGGGAACACGACTAGGACCCCAAATGTCAACATAAAACAACTAAAAAAGGGAGCTACTGCTCTGACTCCGACGAGTAGGAAAAGCAGACTGATGGTGCTTTCCCAATTGACATGCCTCACATTGGAAGGATGAGTGAGGTGAGATCCGAGGAAGAACTTGATGCATCTTCTGAAGGGGAAGGTGACCAAAGCCAGGTGCCGCATGAAAGGTGAGTCTGGTCTAATAGAATGAGAGGATAGGCCATCATATGGAGTTCGGACCAGTCGATAGAGACTGCCCTGCTCACATCCACAACCAGTCACCCTGCCCGTAAGAATATCCTGAAATACAAGAGATGATGTGTTAAAAATAGCCCGACAATGCAAATCCTTCATAATCCGATTAATAAATAATAAATTCATAGAAAAGTAAGGTACTTGCAACACATTCTGCAGATGCATCGAAGGCATCAATCTGATCTCCCATTGTCCTGTGACCAGGGAATGAGTTCCATCGGCTATGAAAACACTTCTCCCTGGAGGAACATGTCTGTAAGCTGCAAGCTGATCTCTTTCTCCGCACAAGTGATGTGTCGCCCCAAAGTCCATAATCCATTCTGTAATATCAGATCCATGACAAGTACTAAGAGCGTAAATGCTACCCAAGGTAGTGGCCATGGCAGAGGTTTCGGCAGAGGCATCAATACTTGAGTGGCCTCCTGAAGCAGGCATGGAAGCAATAGGACTGACATGAGGCATAATGTCCCTCAATCGAGCTACTAGGTCGTCAAACCTCTTATCCAAAGATGGAGTTGCAGGAGACTCCACCTGCTCTGCTACACGAGCTGATGCAGGAAAACCATGCTTGGAGTTTCATGTATCCTCTATGTGTTCAGGGCGATAATAGTAAGTGCAGGGATGGCGAATGTGGTCTTTACCACGAGGTCCACGATCACGAAACTGAGAAGAGCCTCCTTTACCACGGTAGGCTGCCATCGCAAAAGAAGTCTGAGTAGAAACATGTGACGAGGCCTTGATTCGGCTAAGTCTGCAGAAAGCTTCCTCCATGGGAGGAATAGTAGTATATTCCAGCATCTGTGAACGGGCTGCCTCATACTTTGGATCAAGTGCTTCAGGAATACACCAATCATAGTGGCATTCCTGTAGGTCTTTTGCTGCTTAGGAGTAGCCATAAGAGGCATAAAACTGTGGAGTTTCTCGAACATTCCACGCATGGACCTGTATATGGAATGAAGGGGCCGTCCGTTTTGCTTGACAGTAAATATGTCATGCTATAGTTGCATAATCTTTGTCTCATTCCTTTCCTGTGAATAGGTGGCTGCGAGGATATTCCACATCGCCTTAGCAGTGGGCTGATGTAACACGTCATTGACGGTCTTAGACGTCAATCTACCAGATAACCAGACATGTGCATAAGCATCATCTGCCTCCCATGAGGAATTGACCTTAGTTTTCTTAACCGACTCTTCCTCGCTAAGAATATGCTTCTTTCCCATAGGCTTCATGAGGCTCATGGACTGCATGGCCCATAACTTGTAATTCGTCCCTGTTGGAGTATGTGCGTCACATGTGTAGATGGGCAATTGGATCCTTCCAGGGTCAAATTACACATCCAGTGATTTAGTCCCAAATATACTATTTGTGGGACTTGGAGACTCAATGGAGGCTATATAAGGAGCCCCACACCACCTGTAACAGATGAGAAATTTCAATGAACACATCAACCCTTTGAGGTATTCTCCCGTGGTTTCATCCCGCTCCTTAGGGAGTAGGGTTCCACGTAAAAATCTCGGTGTTATTCATTGTTCTTATTCTTTTTTCTCTGATTACACTTCCGCATTCTAGTTTTCTAACATGGTACGGAGCGAGTTCGATTCTCAAGAATTTATTTTTGGGATTTTTACCCGGCAGACCCTATAAACTTTTCAAATTACCTCTACGTCCTTTTGCACAACGTAATTACCTCATCAGCCCTGTAAATTACCCCAAGAACCCCCACGGGCTTAAAACATACTACCTGGAGGGTTCATGGGGTAAGAGTTGGCAAGTTTACGGGGTCGATGGGGGAATTAGATTGTTTCAAAGGTCGTGGAGGTAATTGGCAAAGTTTATAGGGTCTGCCGAGTAAAAATCCCTTTATTTTTTATGTTCTTGATTTATTCGTGATAAAGTTTGAGATCAATTCCAGGGTTTCTTAAAACCCTAATTCTGTGCCAGTGTTCTGTGTTTGAGATATGCGTTACGCCGGGGTGCATCGAGATCGGGGATCTCATGCCCAGTGCATGCATGATACCAAACATGCATCATCTTCTTCAGCTGCATCACCTCTCCAATCTGATGGAGACGTGCATCCATCATCTTCAACAAAGCAGCAGGAACCCTAAAGGCTAAATCTACATGGCAGGAGATGTGATTATCTCCTCCAAGCAGCAGATCCAGGCTCCGCCTCTTCTTTTCTATCGCGTAAGTGGCACGAGATGCTTCATTTTCCAATGGTGTCATCCCATCCTCACAGTCACGCTCGTGGCGAGTCCATGCCGCAAATGATATGCCTCGAGCGAAGCCCATTCGCGCGATGTCTCTTCCTTGAGGTCCAACACCTTTTCCAGCAACGCACACGTGTGATGTTGGTGTCTTCTTCTTTCACGACACAGTCGCACACACCGCCAACATCCAGACCATGAAGCCATATCTCCTGCTCTCTACGGGCGGTGACACAACATCTCAACAAGCATCTTGCGCTGACGGTGACATCTTCGCATCGAGGTCATGAAGGAGAAAAAGAGGAGAAGGTAGCGACGCCTCTCCCCGTGCGCACTTCACGCACAAGCCCTTCTCCCTCAAGCTACAAGCGGCGGTGGCATGAGGAACCCTACCTCTTTCGGATGTTGTATCTCATGCCCAAGTAGGCTTTATTTAAAAAAAGAAAGGAGAGAAGGAAAAAAAGAGAAGAGGATATGAAATTTTTTAGCCAAACAATGGGCTGCTACATATTTTTTTGGGCCAGCTGTGTTGACCTGAATTTGTTTTGAAAAAAAAAGCACGTACAAAAAAGAGAAGAAAAAAACGCATACACAAAATATTTTTTTGAAAAAGAGATGTGTACAAAAAAAACCATACTCAAGAAAAAATAGACGGTTAAAAAAAAAGAATAGCCATATTCAAATTTTGATCGAAATTCGACCGAAATTTTGGTCATTTCGGTCTGGATTTTTACCAAAGCCCCCATATAATTAAAATTTTGGCCATTTCGGTCAAATTTCAACAACCCCTCAAATCCAAAATTTGGCTGAATTTCGCGAAAATTGAGGCTGTAATGGAAATGCTCCCAACCCTTTCGTATAAAGGCACTGTATCTATTATGTTCTGCCCTCGGTTAGACACATGATGAAGCCGGCACTGTGCGTGGTGATTGTTTTCGATTTTAGAAAGGTGATTGGTCTAGGAATGTCGCACTTGTGGAATTCTTTCTTAGGATTTAGGCATTGGTTGCTCATAAGGATTCTTTGATTGCTGGTATCCAGGAGAATGGGGTTTGGTGCCCTTTCTTTAGTGCTGGCTTTTCGGACCAATATGTTGCAGGAGTATATCGACCTCATGTGGGAGCTAGGCAAAGTGGAGGATCCTTCTAAGGCTCCCTACATAGGCGGATATGTGTTTCTCGGTGAAGAAGGCACATAGATGCCTTACGTCAGGACTGGCTTCTAATGGGTGCTGAAGCCGGCAATTATAGACTGATTTGAAGATCACTTTCTTCAGAAGTGGGTAAAGATATTTGTTTGGCGATTGAGAAAGGCCTGCTTGATGACGACAGACATTAGAGCCAAGTTGATGCGGATGAACGATGTTGTTTTCCCTAAGTATAGAATTGGCACAGAATCTATAGATCATGCGTGCTTCAAATGCTAATGTTCAGAAGAGATTTGGCGAGTGACGGATTTCTGTTGGTTGGACCATTCCAGTTCTAGTGGATTCCGGACATCTATGTGGTCATCTTGCGTAAATTCTCGCGAGGGCTGTCTGCATCCTTTTGTTATTGCATAGGTCATTTGGTTATCAAGAAATGTGGTTATTTTTAAGCAAGAGTTCTACTACATGGAGAATGTAATACATCATGTGAGAACCCTATTTTCCGCCTGATCTGTGTAACCTCCGTTTGGTTTAATTACTTTGGGTGTGGCTCACCTCGAGCCCACATACTATTCTTTTAGAAAAACTTGAAGAAAGAAGTTTCCGATCTTAAGAAATCTTAAACCAAATAAAAGAAAGAGATAGAGGTCGTATCTCTTGATATTGAAGTTTTGAAATTGTCAAAAAGGCTCAACAGCAGCATCCACAGGTTACAACCTAACAACAGCAACATGCGGCGAAATGGGGGAGGAACTTCATCAGTACAGGCAAAATACGGGAAAGTCAACTCTGATTCCCGTGTTTTTTTTTCTATTTGGCTGAAACGAAGTGAAATGTGGCAAAATTTTGCTGACAAATTTGGCAGTTTCTTGGAAAATATAACCAGTGGGGTTTTGATGTCAGCCATTGGGTGAAATTGAAATTGCAGCATAATTTCACTGAAGTTGGGCAAAGTTTGATCCCATGGTTTGGCTGATTCAGCACCATTGGAGAGTTCTGTGCTAGCGGCTTCTACTAGTCATACCAGCGAGTTCATGGATCTAGTTGCGAATTCGGATGTGACCGTGGTTTTCCACTGTGAAGATATTTGTATTTTCATATTTCATATGTGTCTCTTTCTTAATATCTTTTTCTGTTTTCTACTTTATGTAATTTACCCATAGGCCTCTCTACTATATAAGAGAGCCTAGGGTTCTCAGAAATAAGAAGCGCTCTTATTTTCTCCAACATGGTATCAGAGCGGCGGTCCTAGACCGGAGCTCTCGATTCCCAAGAAACCCTAACCCCACCTCCAGCCCTCTCCTTGCGCGCCGCCGCCACCCCCTCTCCAGCGCCGCGCCTCCTCTCCGGCGTCGTAGCCTTGCGGGTCTCCCCAGCAAGGCCACCGCGCACGTCTCGCGCGCACCGCGCGCTCGTCCTGCATGCACCGCGCGTTCGCCTCGCGCGCACCGCACGCCTTGCGTACTGTCTCGTGCTCGCGCGCCGCCTCAGCTTCGTCAGTTGGTTGATGGGTTGGTGTGCATGAGTCTACACGTGCACCCAAACCCATATATGTCTGTGTAGACACACAAACTTTGATTTCTCGCACCTGTAGCAGTCTTCTTTCGGCAATATGTCTGAGAACAAGGTTGATGTACCCGCCACTGGCGCATTCAGAGGTCCAACGCCTCCCCCGGCTGGCTCCAACATGCTTTTCGGAGACTGCTCTCTTATCTGGGCGTTAAGGCTCCCGGAGCGAATTGGTTTTTTTCTTTGGCTGCTCAGGCGTAAGAGGCTGATGACGAGGGATAGGTGCGTGAGACTTCTTGGGGTTCATTCTGATAGGTGCTTAATCTGTAACACGGCGATCGAATCGGTGGAGCATCTTTTTTTCTCATGCCCCTTGATATCGCAATTGTGGCAGGAGATGGGCCCGGTTTGGTGTAGCAGCGATGACTTCCAATCTTTTTGGGAATCGGCCCACGCTAATTCGCACAGGCCTCGGAGGGAGCGGATATACCCCATGGCCATTCTCTGGGCGGTTTGGAGGGGAAGAAATGATCTTCTGTTTTCGGGTCAGCGCTTTTACAAGAAAAATGTGTGTGTGTTGGCTAATCGCTTGGTGGACGAGTGGAACTTGTAGTGGGTAGGGCACTGTTGTTTTGGTTCGTTAACTCTTTGTTTCTCTTTTGCCTTAATTAATAAAACTTGAGGCGGACACCTCCGAGTGTTTCCCCCTACCTTTAGACTTAAAAAAAAAAAGGTCCAATGCCTATTGTGAAAATGGACGGGACAAATTATGAGCTCTGGGCTATGCAGTTCATGAGCCTGATGAAGTCGAATGGTAAGAAACATATTCTTACCGAAGAAGAGCCGGTGGAGAAGACTGGGGTGAATGTCTCGTGGGAGGCAGATGATGCGTATGCCAAAGTCTGGCGATCTGGGACGTTGACGATAGAAATCACCAACGATGTACTACATCAGCCCACGGCTAAGGCTATGTGGGATATTCTAGCGGCTACATATTCGCAGGCGCGGAACGAGACCAAGATACTTCAGCTGCAACATGATATTTTTACAGTCAAGCAGAATGGGCGCCTTCTTCACTCACTGTACACATCCCTACGAGGGATGTTTGAGAAGCTACATAGCTTCATGCCGTTGACGGCCACTCCAGAACAACAGCAGACGTACAGGAATGCTACCATGGTAGGTGTATTCCTGGCTGCCCTTGATCCAGAGTACGATGCCGCTCGGTCTCAGATTCTAGATGACGCTACTATTCCTCCAATGGAGGAAGCTTTTCGCCGACTGAGTCGAATTACTGTCCCAAGCTCGACTGCCAGCCAGACACCTTTAGCGATGGCAGCCTTCAGGGGAAGAGGTGGCTCTTCTACCTTTCGTGGCCGTGGCCCCCGGGGACGTGGGGGTCGGATTCGTCAACCATGCAGTTGTTGTCGTCGACCTGGTCACTCCGAGGACACATGCTACTCAAAGCATGGCTTTCCTGCATCAGCTCGGGTAGCAGAACAAGTTGAGTCTCATGCACCTTCCTCATTGGACCAGCGATTCGATGATCTTGTTGCCAGACTGAGGAATATCATGCCTCCTGATACAACTCCTGAAGGTCAGTCAGATGTGGCCGTCTCTGCCTCTGCTAGTTCACCTGCCACTGCCAGTACTTCAGGTAGTTCTTATGCTCTCACCTCTTGTAATGGACCTATGATTACAAACTGGATTATGGATTCTGGAGCGACACATCATCACTGTGGGGATAAAGAACAACTCACTTCATATAGACCGGTTTCTTCAGGACGAACTGTGGTGATAGCCAATGGGACACATTCCCCGATCACAGGACAAGGGGAGATTAACTTGACACCTTCCTTGAGATTGCAGAATGTGTTATATGCTCCCGATTTCTCTATGAATTTACTATCCATTAGCCAGATTACAAAGGATTTAAACTGTCGAGCTATTTTTGACTCATCATCTCCTGTTTTTCAGGACATACCCTCGGGCAATGTGATTAGCTATGGCTGTAAGCAGAATGGTCTCTATCGTCTGATCCATACTCCTTATGTCGGTGCATCTCTCCATTCTACAGGATCAGACTCTCCATATATCTGGCATCTCCGTTTTGGTCACCTCCCTCTTCAGAAGATGTGTCGTGTTTTGCCGCAGATTTCTCCGAAGTCGTCCTTCCAATGTGAAGCGTGTCGGTTGGGAAAGCATCATCGGTCTACTTTCCCGAGTCGTCAGAGTCGGAGCAATGGCTCCTTGTTCGAGTTAGTCCATATTGATATTTGGGGTCCAAGTCGTGTTCCTGACCACCAGGGACACAGATTCTATCTGGTTGCAGTAGATGATTTTTCTCGCTTGTCTTGGGTGTTTTTATTGAAGAATAAATCTGAAGCAGGAGATGTGATTCAAATGTTTATCAATGAAGTTAAAAATGTTTTCTCTTCTTCCATGAAAATTGTGCGTTCTGACAATGCTTTGGAGTTTTGTACTAGAGCTCTGTCCTTGTTCTTTTCATCTCGTGGTATAATTCATCAAACTTCACGTGCTTACACGTCACAACAAAATGGTGTTGCAGAGCGGCAACATCGACATCTTTTGGATATCACTAGAACCCTAGAGTCATGCTCCACGCTCGTTCTGGAGTGATGCGGTTCTCACAGCTTGCTACTTAGTAAATCGCATGCCCTCGTCTGTCTTGGGTGAGAAATCTCCTCTCTCTATAGCCTTTCCTGAGAAGGAGTTATTCTCACTTCCACCCCGTGTCTTTGGTTGTGTTGGTTTTGTCCATTAGTTGGGGCCAGGTCTTGATAAGCTCTCTCCCAGGGCTATCAAATGTGTGTTTGTAGGATACTCCAGGACACAGAAGGGGTATCGTTGCTTCGATCCGCTGCGTCAAAAATATTTTGTTAGCGCAGATGTCACATTCTTTGAATCTATGATGTTTTTCTCTCTTACAGGTGACAGAATGACTACTTCCCATTATGATACTGAGGTATTCATGCCACCACCTCCTATGAGTCAGTTACCTTCTATGCCATCTCCACCTCCACCTTTACCACCTCCAGTAACCATTGTCCCCCCGTTACCAAAGCACTATACTCGTCGGTCCTCCTCTGCTCAAGGTCATGGCCTGTCATCCAGCAGCCCTCAGGTTGGTTCTGATAACTTGATTTCTAACGATGAGTCTGAGGATCTATTGATACAGGGAACACAACAGGATGAAGATCATGGAGATTTGGACGCGCCTATCGCTATTAGAAAGCAGAGGCGTACTTGTGCTTCCTACCCACTTGCTTCCCAGGTCTGTTTTCATCGTCTTACAGGCGATTTCCAAAGATTTGCAGCAGCTCTATCTGCACTAGAAATTCCACGCAATTATCAGGAGGCATTACAAGATAGCAAATGGCGTCTTGCTATGGAAGAAGAAATGGTCGCGTTGCAGTCCCGTAGAACTTAAACACTTGTTCCCCCTCCTTCCGGAGCGTCTATTGTTAGCTGCAAGTGGGTGTTTACTGTTAAATACCATGCAGATGGAAGCCTTGATCGGTACAAGGCAAGGCTCGTGGCACGTGGTTTTACTCAGACCTATGGAGTTGATTATTTGGACACGTTTTCTCCAGTTGCTCGACATTCTACTTTACGTGTCCTTTCAGTTGCTATAGCACGTGATTGGCCGTTATTCCAGCTTGACGTGAAAAATGCATTTTTATATGGAGATCTACAAGAGGAGGTCTATATGCAGCAGCCTCTAGGGTTTGCTGCGGAGGGGGAGTGTCAACAAGTTTGTAGACTCCATAAGGCAATATATGGCCTTGAACAGAGTCCAAGAGCGTGGTTTCAAAAGCTTTCAGACCTGATTGAACGACAGGGGTTCAAGAGGTCAAATGCAGACCATTCCTTATTTGTGCAGAAGACGTCTAGAGGTACTGTTGCTATCATGGTGTATGTTGATGATATTGTTGTTACAGGATATGATGAGCAGGGAATCAAGATGGCAAAAGACCTTCTGGGCAGTAAATTTGTGACTAAGAATCTGGGCACCCTAAGGTATTTCTTGGGGTTGGAATTTGCTAGGAATGCACAGGGTCTTGTGATGACCCAAAGAAAGTATGTTACATATATGCTTGCAGAGACAGACATGATTGGATGTCGACCTTCCACGACTCCTATGGATCCTAGCATGAAGCTATACTGTTAGAAAATCGGAAGCGGAAGCGAAAACATGGAAGAAGAATAAACAAAATAAGAACATCGGGATTTTACGTGGAACCCTACTCCGTGAGGAGCGAGATGAAACCACGGGAGAAGCCCTCAACGGGACGTGTTTGTCTATTGACTTTCTCAATGGATACAGGAGGTCTGGGGCTCCTTATATAGCCTCTCCAGGGCCTCCAAGTCCCACTGCTGGACAATGTGGGACTAAACCACTGGATGGGGTAAATGGATCCTCTCCAGGATCCATTTACCCTGCTACAACACAATGGGCGCATACAACGAATGCTCCAACACTCCCCCTCAAGCTGGAGCATGCAATACTCAGCTTGGACAAACAGAAATAAACTCAACTCAACGCTACAAGACACTACGGACAATATCAACCCAACGCGCACATGCTGCAGTCGAGGACGTGGCTCAGAGAATGGTGCACTGCTCTGGTGTACCTATGATACCACATGACCTTGCCCTCAAGGGAATGGTCCTCTGCTCTGGAGTCCCTATGGCTCACATAAAAACTCTGGCCGAACAACAACAAGAATGATGGGGACCTCGAACTGATGATGCAAACATATGCACATCTGACAATGACCGCACACTCGTGCGTGTCTGAAACTGGAGACTCGGAAACAATGATCATCGAGTCTGAAACCGATTGTAGAGTCCGATCATCTGGCTGGTCTGGAGACTGATATATGAATTTGGAACACAAGACATGTGACTCTACATATATACTCCCCCTTTCTCCCATACTTGTCGGAACATGAACATTGACAAAGTTGGGAGAAGACAAGATAAAGAGGAAAACAAAACATGAATTTTGCGGCTTTTCATTTTTTTAATAAAGCCGTCACTTTTTTTTTTGAAAACATTTCTTTTAAAGCCGTTTCACTTTTTTTCGGCTTTCAATCAAATTTTTTTTGAAATGCGTGCGGCTCTTTTTTTTTGTTGCACGCGCCTCTTCTTCTTTAATAACTTGGCCCAACAAGCTGGGCCCAAATGATTCAATCCCTTTTTTTTATATATACGCAGCTCTCCTCCCAATTCTTTTTCTTTTTTTAATAACAACAAAAAATAAATAAACGTGGGCCCACATTGGACAAAACCACGTTCTCACATAGGGTTCCCTGGGAACCTCTTCTCACGATGGAGCCGCCACCCCGATGGGGTCTTATTTCATATTGCCGCCGCCGCCACCCCGATGGGGTCTTATTTCATATTGCTGCCGCCACCCAAGAGTAGCGGCCTGGAGAATCGAGGGCTGGAGGGCATCGGAGGGCTGCGCAACTCTGATGGATCGCGCGCGCAGCCGCGAGAGGAGAAACTCAGATGGAGGATGGCGCCGCCTAGCGCAAAGGAAGGGGGAGGGGGGTATCATGCCGCCTGGGGAGAGCAACTGGAGGCGCGCGTACTGGATCACCGCCTGGAGGTTTCGCGCGACCAGTGCATGATGACTAGGGTTCTTTGCGTCGTGGGAGATCATGCTGCGGGGATGGAGATCGCTCCGATCGAGGTGGGGGGATCATCTGCCGCCGCCGAGAAAGATGTGGACCACCACCGCCTGGGCTTCAAGGACATGGAGATGCGGCGTGGTCTTGGCGCTGGCGCGAGGGAGGTTGAACACTCGAGGGAGGGGCGCCATAGCTGGAGCGCCGCCGCCAGGCGCTAGGGCTGGTTTCGCCTGGACTGGAGCCCGCGATCTGGAGTCACCTGGGCTCAAAAAGGATTGCACCTGGGGCTTTGCGACGCCTGGTGGGTGTGCCAGGGCTCGATGCCTGGAGCCCTTGCATGTATGGAGCGCCGCCAGGGCCCTTGGCTGTGATGCGCGATGGGTTTGCAGAGAACTTTCGTCTGTGATGTCTGCGGGGATCGCTAGGGGTGCCGATAGGGAAGGAGAGGGCGATTCTGCTGGGGTTGTGCCTGTTGCGTGCTTGCGGAATGATTTGCAACGCTTGGAGACTGGACGAGAGCCGCACCGAGATCTGGAGGCATGTCGCGATGGGTGTTGCGTCACAATGGGCTGACAGAAATTAGGGTTCGATTGAAACCCTAAAATTTGATAATAGAACCAGGAACATGGCAGAACCCATCTTGGTGATGAACAACTGAACTTCACGAGCAAAATGCACAACAAAATCCCTTTGATGGTCTTCAAGAACAAGCGTGATTAGGGTTTCCATCGAAACCCTAGAATATAAACTGGAGATTCTCCTTGATGAATCACAACTCTCGAATATTGAAAATAATCTTTAAGCACATATACAATCGAATCTCGAAAAAAAACAAATCCTGAAATCCTCGAGAATCGAACCCGCTCTGATACCATGTTAGAAAATCGGAAGCGGAAGCGAAAACATGGAAGAAAAATAAACAAAATAAGAACAACAGGATTTTACATGGAACCCTACTCCGTGAGGAGCGAGATGAAACCACGGGAGAAGCCCTCAACGGGGCGTGTTTGTCTATTGACTTTCTCAATGGATACAGGAGGTCTGGGGCTCCTTGTATAGCCTCTCCAGAGCCTCCAAGTCCCACCGCTGGACAATGTGGGACTAAACCACTGGATGGGGTAAATGGATCCTCTCCAGGATCCATTTACCCTGCTACAACACAATGGGCGCATACAACGAATGCTCCAACATATACGATGATGATATAGATGAAGTCGATAAGAGGAGATACAGAGAGATGGTTGGAAACCTTATTTATGTTACAATTACCAGACCTGATATTGCATTTGCAATGAGTCGAGTGAGTCAATTCATGGAGCAACCTCGACAGGTACATATGGATGCAATACACATGATATTGAGATATCTAAAATCATCTCCAGACTCAGGATTACTATTCAACAAAGGAGACACACTCTCTGTATCCGCATATGCTGACGCGGATTATGCAGGTTGTCCTAAGGATAGGAAATCGACTTCGGGATTTGCAATATTTGTTGGCACTTCTCTCGTTTCTTGGAAAAGCAAGAAACAAACTGTTGTAGCAAGATCAAGTGCCGAGTCCGAATACAGGGCTATGGCCCAAGCAAGTACAGAAGTGATGTGGGTCCGAGCAGTGCTATGCGATCTACATGTAGAGGTTCCTCTACCCATGGAGTTACACTGTGATAACCAGGCTGCCCTATTCATTGCAAACAATCCTACGTTCCATGAGAGAACAAAACATATTGAGGTAGATTGCCATTACACTAGAGACATGATTCAGAAGGCCTGATATCTACTTCCCATGTTAGCTCTGGAGAGCAAACCACGGACATCTTCACCAAGCCACTGCCCAGAGGATCATTTCAAAAGTGTTCATCCAAGCTGAGCATGATCGATATCTATGCTCCACCTTGAGGGGGAGTGTGAAAATATTTGTATTTTCATATTTCATATGTATCTCTTTCTTATTATCTTTTTCTGTTTTCTACTTTATGTAATTTACCCATAGGCCTCTCTACTATATAAGAGAGCCTAGGGTTCTCAGAAATAAGAAGCGCTCTTATTTTCTCCAACATCCACCATGCATCCATGGCTAATACAATGATGTTGGGCTAAGTTTGGTCGACCACCTATGATCAACCAAGCTTTTGCTTCTGAAGGGCTTCTTACTGAGGAAACTAAATACAAGGCACCAGGTTGGAGTGATACTTTTTTCAGTTTTATACTGCTTCCCACACTGTTCTCTAGTACGTCATGCAATATTTGCATTTTATTTAATTCTGTCCTTTATGAGAGGACAAAACAAGAGCTTATTCGTAATGAGGCAAACGAAGGGAATATTGTACTTGTTTTTTTGAGTTTCAATTGACAGACATTCTTACAAGAGATGACAAGAAAAAGTCACACCCTTTAATGTGATGAGGATAAAACCCGATGTTTTTGCATTTTTAACTACCCGTGGATCATGCAGACCCATGGTTCTGCCAACACAATGTGCTCAACAAGACAGCAAACCTCGTGATGGTCTCCTATATACTGAAGGCTGCTTTCTCTTGCACTAGCACCTAAGGGCTCCTCCACGATCTTGGTGTCTCCTGGTTGGTTTGCCTACTACAGGAGTTCATTGTTTTAGCATCACCCTGACTGAGGTCCGAACCCCAAATTCCTTCATCTTCAGGAGCACATATCGAACTAAAGGTGAGACTATTGGTTAATTCTCCTTGGTCAATCGCTCCCTATCACGTGCCAATCACTGCATGCTCCAACGTAACTCTGGGATGCTGTGTTACAAGGTTGGCACCTAGTTAATTAGATCACAGTTCATGAACCTGCATGAAGTAGGCCATACACTATTAGGCGCCTGATTGTCGGAGGCCTTGTAGTGTCAGAAGTAAATATAATGAACTTGGTGATGATTCCCAGCAGATCACAAAGGAGGAATGAGGAGAAGAAGCGTGTATAAGGAGAAACCCTATACAGTTTTTAGACAGCTAGAGACATGACGGCTGTTATGCGCTCAAAGGCTGCGATTTGGGATTTCTAAGAATTCTCTTTGAAGGAGCAGCAGACTAATTACCTTCTGCTTGTTTTTGGTGAACCTGTATATCATGGTATTTGTAATTTTCTGTCCTGGCTAGTATATAATGATCATCTTTTGCTGGCTAGTAAAATATGACCATCTGTTTCTTTTGTTTGACAGACAAGAGATCACTCAAGGAGTTAGAAGCTCTACCCGGGCAGTTCGTTTAGCTGAGGACAGGCTTCGCCGGCTCACAGCAATATCTCCTGCAGGTCAAGGTTCAGACTCTTGCATCCTCACAACCTATACTTTGGCCAGTCAGGATTAAACCCTGGGTACTCCCCTTCTTTTTTCACTTGTTTAGCATCGGTTCAGGTTCAAGCAACAACAAAGGGCAAGATAGACAGAACGACAGCATTGGCTAGAGGCGCTAGGAGTTTAAGGGAGGCGATTGTGAAGGGTCGTGCTATGTTGGGAGCTTTTCTTTCCATGACTCGCATGTTTCATGCTGCATGGAACTTCTTGACAGCTCGAAGGAGAAAACGCCTCCCTTGAATGGAACTTCTTGACAGGTCGAAAGAGGAAACACCTCCCTTGATTCATCTTAGCCAGCATATGTTTCTAGTTCTGCTTTAATATGCTGCTGCTTCCAATCCCACAGCAGATCGTATTTAGTTCTGTATGGCTCTCCTTGCTCATCAATATTATTGTTCTTGTTACATTTCGAGATGCTCTTCTTTTCATTGTTAATGGCCTTGTTCCGAGCTCTAGTGGTAAATTGGTGAGTATCTCTTCCCACAGAGAAAATAGAGCTTGTCCTTTTCTTTTTTAATTGAACAGAGATGAAGATCGCGGTTTAGGTATATGTGCCAAATAAGGTGGACTATCCCTGTTTTATTAATATGATATACCTGAAATGGAAAACTAAAAGAACATGGGCAACCTCGAGTTACGTTTTGTGGTTTGATCCGGAATAATAAATCCACACCATCAAACGAGGGGACCTTTCAACTTAATACTTTTCTGTTACAATTAATTTATTGTCGGTTAAGTTTGAGCACAGAGAAACATACACAAAAATCCCTGAACTATACACAATTTTAATGTCATACCTGAAGTTTTAAAAGTATACCTAATATTCTATTTTGGTCACAATACGGTATTTTGCTAATGGGAACATGTGATTCTATTTTGATTTCAACGTGGTATTTTGCTAACGGGAACAAGTGACGGAGGTTAAGTCTTCCGTTGAACGGACAAAAATGCCCTTAATAATGTAAACCCCAAATCCCCATGCTCTCCTAGCAGCTCCTATCCCTTGCCACCTTCACCTCCATCTTCTCTTCCTACCTCGCCGCCTGCCACCCGGAGGAGGCCCTCACCACCATCCGCTCCGTTGCCCGTTACCTCGTACCCTGTGATGTCACCAGGTCTTGGAGGCACCTCTCAGAATAAAATCCCAGCCCTTTTGATTTCATCGCCACATCTTCGCCCATACATGGTACTCTTTTATATATATATATATATATATATATATATCTACACATCATTCTCTTTTACTCTACCCATCTCATTCTAATTCTAGCTCCGAACTAAGAAACGAAGGGAAGAAGAGAGCTCACAATCGCTCAAGCTGATGGCCGAGAAACCACAAAGAATCCTATCATAGTCCACCTCCTTTGCTCCCATGCGTGCATGCAGACCATGTATTCCCGTTCTACGCTTCCCCCATTCTTCTATTCGTGCCCCAACACCCTTCTTGGCACCAACCATACCTCCGGTCGCTTCTGCTCTGTTAGGGTTCTTCATTTTGTTTCTCTGTAGATCCCTTCGAATACCTTCCTTTCCGACCTCCAATTCCTTGACGGCGAGATGAAGCGGCAGTGGCAAAGCTAAGACGCTTCTGGTGAGATTCTTCCTCCCGGGAACCTTCGTGATCTTTTTCCGTCTCACGTTCATCATCACCATCTAGGGTGGACAATGCGTTTCCGGCAACTTCAGTTTCTTCTCCTCACCGGAGCCCTATGGGGCATGAAGCATTTGCAGTTCAGAAAATTGGGATCGAGGATGGGGTTGGTGTAGCGAAGATTCTGCCGCTTCTTATTGTTACCGACTTTCTCCGGATGTGGCACCTTTGATTTCGAATTCTGCGATGTTGGAATTATTGAAAAGTATAGATTTGCAGCATATTTGGGGAGGAAAATTCATCCGGCCTTTACTCTCTCAAAAGGTATTGGTCCTGGGCGGTCAGAAATATTTTATTTTGTTATGTATCATAAGCGGTTTTGTCTAAGAGAAGTTGTCTCCCATAGAGGCGACTCTCTCTGGGAAGCCACCTCTCATAGATGCAGCTCTCTCTTGCTTTACTATCACTTCATCCTTAAGAGGCGGTTTTAGGTAAGCCACCGTTGCCAAAGGCAGCTCTAGGCCATACCAGAACATAACTAACTCCAACATGCTGCAGTCTTGGTTATGTCTTGTCACGATAAAACCACACATCCAAAATTATTTCAACACATCCAAAATTGATTTAATATTTCACGGTAAAACAACACATTCAAAATTGATTCAACAATACATGCATTACATCCACAAGGCACATGACACATATACAAAATTACATAAAGGGACAAAGTGATATAATTATATTACAAAAAGTTCAATGTTTATTAGATTACATCTAAATGATAAAAAGTACCAGTATCGTCCTCTCCACCGTTTGTATTGCAGCTTCACTTGGGCTTCCATTGGAGGATGCACAGTGGGTGACCTCTCGAGTGCAATAAGCTGGTTTGACTTAGGGGTGCACGTGGATCGGATAAAATCCGTAATCCGATCCAATCCAATAACATCGGATTGGATCGGTTTGATTTTATCATTTTAATGGATCGGATTGGATTGAAAATTTTCAAATCCGTTAAAGTATGGATTGGATCGGATTATCATGAAAATCCAATCCGATCCAATCCGTTAATCCATTAACATATATATATACATACATACATATACCTACATGCATATATACGCGTACGTGCGTGTGCACCCATTCCAATAAGACCATAACCAATGTGATTCTTCTCTTTTTTCATATCTACAATGGATACAAGTCCTCTTGTCATCACCCTTAAACTCCTAAATAATAAAATATAATTATACCTTGTAAAGTTATAATCTCAATTGACTATTCTCGTCTTAGTTTCCATCCTCTTTCATTTCACTCTTGACCTCAATATTTCACTCCTAGTTTCATCTCCCTTGGATTTCATCAATATGTGACTATAAAGATCACATTTTTTTGTTTGTGTAACTTATCTTTTTATCTTTGGATCATTATTTGGTACCTTGTATTATTCTTACTTGAATCATTAGATGGAAATCATTTGCAAAAAAAAACTAATGCAACATTTATAGAAGGAATCTCAAATTCTAAATCCAATATAATCCTTTAGTTTGAGTATATGGTCTTCAACTTTTTCATTACAGATCAACGAAGTTATTCAACTTTAATTTGATTGAGTGGTCTTCAAATATCCTTTTCTTTACATCCGATCTATATTACCAATTTTTGAGCCATAATTTAGATGTTGAGGGCTAATGTGCGGCGATAAAACACAAATACGAGGGCAAATAATTGAGATGGAATACAAACGTATAAAAAATCCGAACCAATCCGATCTAATCCGTAATCCGATGGATTGGATTGGTTTGGATTTAGATATTTGATGGATTGGATTGGATTGGAAAAAATTAAAATCCGTTAAGATTGGATTGGACATGGATTAAGCTAAAATCCGAGCCAATCCGATCCACGTGCACCCCTAGTTTGACTCATCTACCTGTTCGATCTCTAGACCACCAAAATCCAAAGGGGCATGGGAGAACGAGTTGATACCCCTGGGATTGGAGTTGCAAACTCCAAATCGGGCTGAGGTATTTGGGTATCCTACTGAATATCATCCTCATTAGGAGCTCTTTCACCCCTTGACGCCACACTCTAGTATGACCTCGGTCATGAGATTGTCTCTGTATTGCAGAATCTGGGGCAACATCCCCCTCCGCCTTATGTGGTCCATCCCTAAACTAGCGTTGTATGACATTGTGCAACCTGTCGCCGGCTTCCTGTGCCGCTTCCCTCATACCGTGGATATCGTTAATATGCAAGTCAAACTATTTCCTGAAAGCATGACACCTGTGTGAATCAAACTTATTAGTCAATTATCACATCTAAAATTAAACCTAATACATGCATATCAAAACTTACAGTGTAGTCTAGCATGCAACCACGTCATCCCACGAATCGTCGTGTCATCTGCTGGCACCATGGAAGATAGTCTTCAGTGTCATCAAGTGCTCCCGTAGGGATGGGCTCCATCGGCGCAATGTAATCCCTTCAATATTCCATGGTCGTATATAGATAGAGTGGAAATCTGCCCAATCCATAGAAGTCTTCCCTCACATGTCAATGGAGTGAAGTTGCATGGAGGTGTCGCAATTAGGGATGTTCAAAAATATCTGGGTCAATGGGTACCCGGCTTGACCCATTCATTTTGACCTTAAACTTTTGTATACCCGTTTAAGAATGATGGGTCGGGTACCCACTATGCCATGACCCATGCCCCATACAAAAAACCCAGTGGGTACCCGCAGGTACCCGATTGGAAGCTTCCACTATCAGTTGATTCACAAAGATGCAAATGGTTAGATACAAATCCTAATAAAGATGTTACATTATTCTTATCTATTTTAAAAATATAGATATAGATGCCGATACAAATATCAATGAATATGGAAAAATGTATTGCCAAATCATTAAAAATGGATACCAGTATGAAATTGATACAAATTAGATAGGAAAAATAATAGAACAAAATTGTATAGATTAGATTACATTTATATGGGAGGGCTCATAAGATGATATATGTATCCGTATATGTATCCATTTTGAAATCGAAATATACATGTCAAAATTTGAATTAACATATGTAATAATGAATCATATATGGTCCAAATCAACTTACATCCTGGCATCCAAACATGATGATAATGAATACAATTGTATACGAATTGTATCACATATCACGATAACCAAATATGGTGATAATTAATACAACCATTTAGGAATAGGAATGTATGCTTATATATCGTTTGTCATGTTTCCCTCCAGTTATATATGTTTACATCTCATTTATCCGTATTGGATTCATTATGACGATGAACCTACATGAATGTGTCATTATCGGATCTGTATCAGATTGCATTCTTTCCAGTTTCATATGGTTTACATTATCCACATAGTTTTATATATCCTCATTACTTATTTATCTATGTTTACATATTCCTATAAGAATGCATTCCATACCATTTAGATTTTCGTGCCCCAACATTATCATTATGAATACGATATAGATATAGATATACATAGTTGGACACATCGTTTACATTTTTATACACGTCATCTTTCGCTAGAAGTATCTCTCTTTATCCCATGGCTACATGTGGGTAGTCAACATCCATTGATATTAACCGGGTACCCATTACAATTGGGTACTCGCTGGAACGGGGTGGGTCGATCCATGACCCGATAACAATGGGGTAGGGCGGGTCATGATTAAATGGGATGGATACCTGCCCCATGGACACCCCTAGTCGCAACGCATAAGAATCTCCTAGATTCCTCCAAATTGTCACATGACACGATCTGTAGTGTGTTGCTTGACAATACAGAAATGAATCAAGGGTACTCTAGTAACATGTAAATCCCGTGCCTCCAAACAGTATGCCGGAAGCCGATTCACCACATCCAATGTGTAGGATGCCCATATAAACTGTAAACATAGTTCCAATTTTAGTAGATAGATCAAGAGATGTAAAAATTGTAATATGTATTGTTACTTGTTCGGGTGTTTGCAAGTCAAAGGCATCCCCTGTAGGGTCGCACCACATGTGTCGGCTCTATAGTAACATCAAATTCTGCATGCCCTTTGCAACCTAACATGCTACCTCGCCATATGGCGTGATGGTGGACGATGGGCGCAATGTAAGGGAACCATGCCCAAGCCCACAACTGCAAGAGTATGAGCAGACCACCAATCTTAACAGCCTCGGCTCTACATGTGATATAAAGCTATCTGGAAAGATATGTTAGGCGAGAAGAACCCCAACTGTATCTCTCGAATACATCGAGATCCTCCAATAAAGGAAGGTAGATCAACGAAACCTCGTTCCCTGACTTGTGGGGGAAAAGTATGACATCCATCAACTGCAGAATGTAGGCACGTGCATACTGTATGATACTGTCCTCTTCTGTGTCGGCCGTGAGTGCTGAGAAGTGCCCAAGCAACCAGGTCATACGTATCCATGCCCCATTGATATTGTGTATTCCCCTCCTAACACCCAAGAGTCTCTCTTAGAGCCCTGTCCAGTTGGGAGATGTGGTGTGCCCAATAAATGCCTCCCCGTCAATCTTCAGCCCGAAAATGTAGGCCATGTCTTGCAAGTTTGCAACGTAACTGTCATTTCACCGTGACTCATGTGAAAGGTGCATGTCCCCGGTTGACATCTCTCCACAAGTGTAGTAATAAGCTGCCAGTCCAACGATATGAAATCATGTTGCATGATCCAAAAAAAACCTGCCATGTATATATAGGGAACCAATCTCTCATCCAAGGGTGTGTGTCGTAGAGTGCTCTCTCTTCTCCTGCACCTTAGCCATCGGGTGACCTGAAGTCATATAGAGCAACTAAAAGTATATTAGAAATTATTAAATATAAAATGTTTATAGCAATAAACATACATCTCCAACCCAAACTATCCGTGAACGGTGCTCACGTTGGTGGCGTAAAATGGAGCGATCAGTTGGGCCTGATTCCATCCGTTTTAGAAAATTTGAAAGCATCAGATTGAAAATCATATAACAAATCAATGGAATTAAATAAATTTATGTACTAAAAGAAAGAAGTACTCGTACCAGTTCTATTAGGACATTTTCTCCTATTATGACCCTCTCCATCACATTTACCACACTTATTCTGAGTACCCCTCACATGTCTACTATTTCTTCTCTTATGACCTTCCTCCCTGCATGTTCCGCATTGGGATTGTAACGGGTCCTCTCTCATGTCCATTTATGTATCCTCGTGGACTTCGATCGCCCCATCTTCCTTACCCTATTGGGATCAGGAATTATTAGTGCACATTCTAATCATGGCCAGTTATTGCTATCTCCGATTGGGTAGAACAAACCTCGTAGATGTGAAATTGTGCTTGCCATGTATACTAGGGACCCATGCATTCTTCGACATCTGTGTTCAAATGAGATAGTACTACACAAGCACAGAAACACGAAATTCTATGAATATGTCATTTCTGACAATTACATGATGCATCGCTAATTAATACTATGTGTTTATTTCTACATTTCAGCCCAAATTGTATCATGCGTTGTCCTGTGATGATCTCGTACATGTGTTATGGAGCTCCTTGTATGCGAAAGCAACAATGACTATTGCTTCTGTCAATCCAACGCTTCAACATGTCATGCGCATACTTGGTGAACATGTCATCACAAAAATAACTAATACATTTGTAATAAATCTTAATCACCAGTGCTGCAACGGGAAATCTCCTTGATTCCTTAAGAACTGCATTGTTGCTTTCAGAGAATTTGGTTGTGGTGTATCCAAAGCTGTACATACCATCAAATGCAATTGACCATAATTCTTTAGGACAATAACTAGACTCAACCAAGTTTGCAGCATTTTCATCACACTCTTTAAGCATGTCCATGTAAGTTCGGGGTTACCGCTATCCCTTTTTTGTAGTGATGAATCTTGTATGCTTTCCTAAGAAAAGAAATTTGTCCATGCCACTTTGATTGGTGATGAACCACGATTCATCATTCCAATATATTGATCTTAGCAAAATCCCTGAGTAAAATCTCAAATAAATATCCATAAAATCAATAAATTAATAAAACAACTCGTGTGAATAAAATACACTAATTATTATATATTATATTTCTATAAAATAAATTAATAATAAAAAGTCGTAAAATAAAGGAGTTTTTCACCAATAAATAGCCCAAACTTCATGTAATTTTTAATAATTTCATTTCAACTTCTTTTTGAGTAATTCTTTCGTTATCTTGTTTGTAAAAATGTATAGAAAAATACAAAAACATAAAATAAATTATATCTCAAATAAATACTCCTAGATCTCAAAGAGAAAAGCCATAAAGTCCAACTTCCTGGACAAATTTCCGCTCCGTATGAACTTCAAATTCATCAAACTCACTTTTAAAGTTTAAGTTAGAAAATGATCTATCCAATGAAAGTGGTTTCATTCAAATCGAAATTTGCTTGCAAAATTTGAGTTTTGGGACCTCGTTATATATTGTACATAATGCAATAAACGTGACTTTGATTTTTTCTTGTACAAATCTAACCCTTATTTATTTATTTCTTTTTTTATTAATTTTTATTATATATTTTAATAAATAACATTATTTAAAAAATCTCAAAAAATGTTTTGTCATTGAAAGTAAGGCAAAGTGACTTTGTATATAATGTATATATTTTTTCTTTTCTTATTTTTATTTTACTTTTCTTAATTATAAAAATCCAAAAAAATCATTTTTATGTTTTATTTAATTTTTAATATTTTATTTTTATTTTCAAATATTTATTAAAAAAATAAAAAAATTAAATTAGAAAAGTAAAAAAATTTGTATATATGGTCTGTTTTGTTCCTTGTTTTTCTTCTTTATTTTGTTTGCAATTTTTCCATTTTCTTTTATTTTATCTCTTTCCTTTTTAGTAGCCTACTTTATTTTATTTTATTTTATTTATTTTCATTCTGTACACTAACTTCTATTTTCTTCCAGTAACCTCCAAGTCTTTATCTAACTTCCCATTCAACTCCACCGTTTCATTTAACCTCCCATTCAACTCCACCATTCCACCATATTTTCTAACCTCCATTTTCTTGTTTATACATCTCATTCTCCTCATTTTTGCTTTTCCACCTTTATGCGAGAGAGAATCGAGAGCTCCGACCATCTGTCTCGGTGATAGCGAACGAAGAAGTAGAGCAACGAGCACCTCCTCTCCAGTGAGATCCATTGGCATTTCGACCAACATCGCAGCCGCCTGTGCGAGTTGCTCGAGCTCATCGCTCGTCAGCGATTCGAGCGAAGACCGTGCTTCTCGTGAGCACAACATAGGCGCCCACTTCCATCGTAGGTAACTCCTCTTTTTATCATTCGTCATCGTCTTTATTTTTCTCATTTTTTGTATCACATAACGCCACACCTTTGTCATCTTCATTTGTTTATTTTTTTATCATATCATCACCATCACCAAGAAATCATCTCCTCTTCTTGTTTGATTATGTAAGTTTGAAAACAAAAAAATTAGAAAAAAATAAAAAAATTTCAAATCACAACAACAAAAAAATTTAAAAAGGGGCTAGCAGCAGGTGGCCGGCCCCTTGCCACCACCGCCGGCCACCATCGCCAGCCTCCTCTAGCATGGCCATCTACAGCCCGCCGCCATGGATCCGCGCTGGCATGCCCAACCACCGCCTTCCTTCTGCGCAACCAGCGACGCGCTTCCAACGCCACCATGCAACCATCGCTAAAGAGCCGCACCGCTGCGCCCTCACCTCTAGAAGCCACGCCACCACCGCCGCCAGCAGTGGTCGACAACAGCCACCCCATCACCGTCGCCCACCCGTCACTAAGCTGCGCTGCTATCATTGTCCCCTCCATCGTTCCCTAATAGTAGAAGGAATAAGAAGGTTTCCCTTTTTTATTTTTTTTATTTTATAAAAAATTGCATTAGTTTTATTTCAAGTTTTTATTATTTCAAAAACATTTTTATGCACAGTTTGTTTGTAAGTTTTGTTTTCTGAAATTACACGGATACCCTTATGTTCATGGTTAATTTGGACATCTTTATTGCATTGTTTATTTTAAAGAAAAATAACATGTTGTTGATCAACTAATTCTCTATTATTTTGCTATTTATTAGGATTTTTGTGAACATTGGATAATTAATTTAAATTGTATTAGTGAAAAATTACATATTTTATCCAATTTGTGGTATTAAATTCATGGTTGCTTCAAAAATTCCTAAAAAATGATGCCTTGAAATGTGCTTTAATTACTTTCCAATTCATGTAAATTGGAGTTGCCTTGTATCTTAAATAAATTGTAGAGTGCTTTTAGAAAATGATTTTTATTTAAATCCATACATATTATTTTTGTGAAATTCCAACTCTCCTGGATTGCTCATATAAATACCTTTTGAAGGTAATTTACTCTCTGGATAAATTGATAATGTGAATTTATTAGAAATTAAATACTCACTGCCACCTTGTTTTTATTAAAAAAATCATAAAAAAGCATATATTCTCGAAAAATTTCAAAAATATTAGTGTGGCCTCATTTCATCATGTTTAAGTTCAAATAAAATTTTCATAATTTTTGCATTCTATTGGTGTGAAAAGTTGCGTAAAAACCCATAAAAATTCTGTATTTTTCATTGTTGAATTTTAACCCGCAAAATTCCAAAACAATATTTTTTGCATTCACCACTGGATTAGATTTCTAGGGAAAAAATATAATTTGGCTAAATTGAATCAATTTCACATTAAAATTAATTTGTCTAAGTTGTGTGTTTTCTTATTAACTTAATTCAACCGCATTTTACATTCGCATTCATTTTGCATAAAAAATACAAAAAAAATCTCCATTGGGAACCTAGACCTAAGTGTTCTGAATTAACCCAAAGTTGTTCCTTTGCCTCCCTGTGTTCAAGCCCTAACTTGTTCAGGATATAAATTAAAATTCGAGTCCCTTCACAGAGACATTTGATTCGTTTCTGATTAATTGGTTGAGTCTCATGCTACAATGAGTACTGATTAATATAACCACTCAGACTCGCTCTCCTTTTCCCTTGAATACTTCAAAATTTTTATTTAATTTATTTAAAATACTTAGTAAATTTTGTGTTTTTTTAAAATACAAAAAAGATATATTTATCAACCACATATATTATGCTATATCTAAATTTAATATTAACTAAAAACATTTACAAAATAAAAAACTCATAAAAAATTAATCAAGTTCAGACAATACTCTAAATATATATGTCAATATTAAAAAATTATCAAATCTCATGAGAAATAAATTTATTAAAAGTATTTAAAAGATTATCCTCTTATTTTACGCATGATTCCTCTTATTTTACATCGTGTAACATAGTTATATTCTAAAATGAGTACTTATTGTCGTGTAACATAGTTATTTTTTTCTAAAATGAGTACTTATTATCGTGTAACATCGAATATGAAGACATTCACCATGATAGATTAATAATCTCGACATTCAATATCATAACTCATATCCATTTAAAAGAAATGCATATATTCTATTAAAATCATATAACAATTTCATTTTTCGGAAAATAATGTAAAATAGTTTACATTGATCAATGGTATCAATTTCCTTAGAATTCCTTTTATGCCCCCTCCTCCTCTTCCTTCACCTCCTTTGGTGTTGTCCCCTATCTTCTTATGGATATCTTCATGACTTTTTTTGCCTTCTTCTTGATATTCCGTTATGAATAAGTCAGTACATAACCAGGAGGATGCGATGTAGCCGAAGACTTCCTCGGAAGTTCAACTGGTTGAGTAACTTCACCTGTCTGTGTGGGCTCTCTGATCATTACTCCTACCGATGGTCTACGAGGTGGATCTACAGGTTGCTGCTGCTGTATCATGGAAACTCTAAGTAATTGTCTCTCCATTTTGGTTGACTCAGTTTGATAAATCATCGTAAATATCTCTGCTTGAAGTGCTTCGGAATTGTATTGAGTTAATTGCGTGAGCTAAGTGGGCCCCGAGTCAAATTGACTTGAAGGACCATCATATAGTGGTCTCGCAAACTGTGACTGGCTCGAAGGTACAACATATCCTATAAGAATGAAATAATTGCATTCTATTAATCAAAAATTAAAAAAAATAAATTCCAAAATGACTAATTGAGATAATGAAATATGTAATTTAATGCTACCTGAAGTCGCAAAAGGTAGTTGCTCTTGTAACAAACCTTGTCCGCTAGAGCCCTCGTAATGCAAACCTATAAGATTTGTATTATATTCAATATTATCAAAGAGGAAAAAATTAAATCGAATTAATTTAACAATAAAATGTAATGCATACCCGAAGTCTCAAAAATTGGTTGTTGGTGTTGAGATCCTTGTCTGGTGAATCCCGTATAATGCATACCTAAATATTTGGATTTTATTTAATACTTTAAATTGGAAAAACTAAAATGCACCTTCTGATAATCAAAGAAAGAAATTGTTGTCACCTGAAGTGTCAAATGTTGATGATTGTTGTTGAGATCCTTGTCCAGCCCATATAATGCATACCTAAAGATTTAGATTTTATTTAATACTTAAATTAGAAAAAACTAAAATCTAATCAAAGAAAGAAATTGCTATCACCTGAAGTGTAAAATGTTGATTGTTGTTGTTGAGATCCTTGCCGGGTGAATCCCGTATAATGTATACCTATTTAGCTTTTATTTAATACTTTAGATTGGAAAACCTAAAATGAACCTTTCTGATAATCGGAGAAAGAAATTGCTGTCATCTGATGTCTCAAATATTGATTGATGTTGTTGAGATCCCTCCCCGCTATATCCCGTGCAACTCATACCTAAAGGGATTTGCATCATATATTTATCAAAATGAGTCGATAAAAAGATATCTAATTAAATCTATAGAAATGACAAAACCTGATGCTCCGATGGTATGCGGCTCTTGTTGTGGCATGTATTGCTGGTCATCGTGATGGAAAGGATACATTAAAGAGAACATATTTATTGTTTCATCAAAGTATGCAATGGTATTCTCCACTTTTTCCTTCACCGTAGAAGGTAAGTCAATTGACCGCCTAATCTCATCAAGACTAATCCTTCCATGTAGAATCGTATCCACCTAATAAATTTGTGATCCAATCAATCAATAGATTACTATAAAATTAAATATAATTATATAAAACATACTGGTCTTCTTTCTACTGGGCCATGAGGTTGGTATGTTATTGTAGGAGGTGGAATCCGCGTCCGGATCCACCTTCTGGTAATGCTCCAGTACAATTGCATGTACAAATCATTGTTTGCATCTGGATGCTGAAGTACTATCGATTCTTCTCTTTCCGCCCATCGTTCTACGTATTGCCGATGTAGAACTGACCAGTTTAGGATGTCCATGCTTCGTGTTTATTTCATCAAGAAAATAACGTGTATTCTCTCAATGGAGGCTGAAATATGTTGCCGCATCCCAAATTGGTGCATAACACGATCCGCTAGAGGCATAGCTATAATATCATAGCATATTAATGGTGCCCTATGATGAGCGCGAAATTCACCTCTTTAATAATCGATAATTGTAGTATAGGAGGCAAATTTCGGACGATCAAAATACCAAAATCTTTGAATGCTGTGGAATATTTTTACTTGGCAAGTCTACCAAGGTTGAACACAGGGACACGGCTACCTAATATGTTTATCGAAATCTGATTCATTAAGCACACGTGTGAACAATTCTCAATTTCAGGGCCACATGCAAATTATGCAAATTACAATGCAATACTAAGATGCATGCAATCTTTTTAATTGATTTTTATGCAAGTGAAAGTGATGCACGAATAAATGTGCAAGGTTACATGTATGCTAAATACAAGGTTACAATTATACTCTAAAAATTATGAGCAACATAATAGAAATGAGATCAGTGTCAATTTAATCACAATAATAAAAAGTGGGCATCAAATCAAAGCAAGACAAAGAGAGCAGGGTCCCATTTTTCATATAAAAAGTCACTTCAATTAAAACAGTGGCAAATGAGACAATTAAACATGCTAAGATGTAGAGGACAAAATAAAGATCAAAACGACACTAAAATCATGCAATTTGGACATACGATGCTCAAGTTATGCTAAAAATAATGCATGGGCATAATTGTAATAAAAATGCAAGAAAATAAAGGGATAAATATGCGTTTAGGTCCCTGGAAGGATTTAAATGCAAATACCAAAAACCGCCTGGGCCCAAGTGTAATTTTTCCATTGCGCGCAGGGGCCTTTTTGCAATTTCTGAAAAGTTGGAGGGCTTCCTTGTAAAATACCCAAGCACACACGTGAGGCACATGCCTGGGGACCAAAATGCAAATACTTGAAAGCTCGGGGTTATTCGTGCAATTTTCCCAGGCCCTCACGTGCGGGGCACGTGAGGCGCCTAGGCTCGGGGGACGCCTCAGGTTCGGGCCACGTGGTAGCAACTGGGGGGCTCGGGTCGATGCTCGGTGGGACCCAAGCCTGTAGCTTCGGTTGGAGCATCGGCTGCCACGCGTCTTCATCGCAGCCGTCCGATCCATCTGATCGGACGGCAACTGTAGTTTGTCCTCCTCCGCAGGTTACCGAAGAAGGCAGGGCTCCGACGACCAGCGTTCAGCTCCGCCCCGCCTCGCGAGGGCCTCTGGTGGTCGTGGAAGCTCTCTGAAGGTCTGGCGGTGGAGGTGGAGCAGTGACGAGTCTCCACGATGGATCATAAGTGGCACTCAGTGAAGCCTCGCCGGAGGCGAGGAGCTCGAAGGAGCTCCGATCTGAACTCCAGCCATTGACGATGGGAGCACCTGCAGATGTTAGATAGTCGAAGCGTGTTGTGACGATGAGAGAAGTGAGGTGGATGGAGGCCGCGATGGCGACTGGAGGTGGTGGCCTTGGCGTTCTTCTCCGGCAGAGCAGAGGAAGAAGTGGGTCGGAGCGGTTGGGGTTCTGGAGAAGGGGAAGGGGGTCGGCGAGGGTGTTGGTGGCGTGGCGGAGCTAATGAGGAAGTCGGATGAGGGTGACGGTGACTGTAGGTAGCGTGATAAATAGGAGAAAATGAAAGAAAAAGCAAGGAGGAAGAAGACCTCGTCGGGGAGGGGACCCTAGTGGAGGGGGGTGCTTGGGCTGAGGCTCAGACGAGCCTCGGGGTCGTCGCCCAGCTGATCAGCAAGCCAGCGGGCTCAATTGGTGACCGGAGTCACAAGGACATGGCGGAGCATCACCGTGGATCGACACCGAGCTAAACCCATCTTCGCCTCGACGTTCTGCCCCTCCGCTGTCACTGGAGGGGCGGAGGAGGCTAGGGTATAGCCCAATAATGGTGGACAGGGAATGACAGTGGCGGAGGAAGGAGATTTATAGGTGACGACGGTCGGTGGTTACATGATGATGGGGGGGGGGGGGTTCGACGGAGGTTTTAATGGCGAAGCAATGATGGTGAGGGTGTTAAGGAGGTTGCGCGAAGGAGGCGGGGGAGTGGGCTGTGAGTGGGAGGCGTTATGAGCGAGAGGGATGGCCGGAGGTGGCGGCCAAAAATGGAAGGAGGTGAGGGTCTCGCATGGTGTAACGGTTGGGGAGGGGTGCGTTGCGAGGTAGGGGACGACTGGCTAACCGTTGGATCTAGCGATCCAACGGTTGGAATGGGTGCGGGAATAGAGGGTGGTGATTGGATCCATAGGATCTGATCGTGTGGTTGGGAAATGGGCGTTGAAGAGCGGCTCAGATGGAGAGTTGGGCAAGATCCAACGGCGAGGGTTGAAGGGGCGACTTGTCACTTGATTAGGCGTAGGATAGGATACGATCGAACGGTGGAGGTAGAAGGGAGACGTGGAGCGAGGAGGAGCGTTGGATAATGGAGAGATCGGATGGCTTAGATGAGAGCAGAAGTGAGTGGCGGCAATTTGATCTGGGATCAGATCATGCGGCTGGGAATGGAGCGGTTGTTGGACGCGGAGATGAAGGCTGGGCGAGCTTGATCCAAGGGCCAGGAGAGGCGCTGGGTGGCGGAAAGAGGAGAGGGCCACGTGGCTGGCCCAGAGGGCGCCGCATGGCCCAATCAGAAAAATTCAAATAAAATTACAAAGAAATTCTAAAAGAAATAGTTAGAGGACGAATTAGGAAAAAGTCAAAACATGAAAGTTGCTCGCCTCGATGAGATCTACAACTTTCATGTTGGTCAAAAAGCTAAAAGAGATCATTTGTACAAAACATATTTTTGGGGGTATTTTTAAGGGGATAAAAATACCGATTTTGTGGTTTTGAGATGTTTTTGTATTTTTTATCTTTTTAAAGGGTTAGTGAACTATAGACAACTTATCTACCTAATTTTTAGGTGTTTTTGATGATAAAATAAATACAGGAGATATAAGAAAAATTAAATACAATAATTTAATGGTAAATTATACATAGGATAAAAATAAAGAATTGAAGGGTATTTTTATTGGATTGATTAAGCAGGGGGTTTAATTAGCGACTTTTAGCATGATGAATACGAGATTCATCATACCCCTATACTTAAACCATACTCGTCCTCGAGCATCTAAAGAATGAAGGAGTTGGATTAATTCCTGACAGTGCGCATGGAATTTTCAAGGCTCGATCTTTCGAAGACCCTTGACCTAAGTGATCCTAAAATTCTGGGTTTATCCAAGCCTTATTCAGAAGGAACCCAACTTCTCTGATTATCAGACTCTCTTTTTGTACATATAATATAAGGATATGACATTTAGTGTACTGCATTTCATGAGAGCCGAGTCGATGCATCACTCAAAGTTCCAGTCCCAAAGACTCTCCTCTAGACCTAATCCTCAATATTAGGGGAATAAGTCTATTCTTGCTTCAGTCAACCGTCTCATTAGTTTGACAGACTTGAAATGTTGATGGACGGCCAGATGATGGAGGTAATGGGATTGTGTCTATTTTTCTCACCCTCACATTGGAACAAGGAGCCTCTTGAGTGCCTTTTTACTCAAGACATGTAAATTTTAATATTGTTGATCAATCTGTCCGTCAAAATAGTTGGAGTCGTCTGCACTTGTTTTTCTGGGAGTACACCGGGGTGTGTCTTTTCTGAGTATCTAAGATACCTTCGACACCCAGACTTGTATCGCTTACGATGCAGAGCCTTTTTTGTGCTGTCAGCCCGACTCCTTGGTCCTAATTAGCGCTTGGTCCAAGTGGACACTTTGAAAATGTTTGGGAGCGCTCGCCATTGGTGGAAGCTCATTTGTAATATATCTTTGGTATTCATAGCTTTTTCTTTGACATTTCATTTCTTTTGTTGGCTAGCTCCACTGCTTTTACCAAAAGTTGGCGCACACTGATCAACAATTTCCATTTAAGTTTCAACACACCCCGGCACATAGGTAAATATCAAAGAGCTAGCATATGAATCTTGTTCACATACTGGCTAGGGTTTTGCTGACACTCAGGTTTTCTGAAGCCTTCATTAACTTTATCCCATCCTCGAATATCATTAGATGGGGTCTAAACTCAAATCTCTGATCCTAGTTCCTCAAGTGATATCTCAACTCAATCATGCAGTTGTGGAAGTGATTGTGCTGATCATATTTTCTTGAAGGTAGAGATGAAGAGTGCAATATAGTACTCAAATCTTTCAAACCAGGGGAGTGTGGATATTTAAGTCTTAGAAACCCTAATGACTAAGGCATGTTAACTCAAACTCTCAAGATCACAGAAATCCAGTATCCTCAAAATCCTCAAGCCTTGAGTGAGTGTGAATGTTTCAGGAATACACCAACTCCTTAGTTAGTGGTTTTTGTGTGATTTTTGACTTTTGCATATTTTTATGGGTTTTAATTTTGAATTTTTTTAATTCCTCGAAGAGACAATGACTGGCCCATGCTCAAATAAAGTTATCCACTCTCAGCCAGTATGGGCGTAAGTACGGGCCGAGACCCGTGTTACTTGAGGATGGGGCCATATATGATGT
The DNA here is from genome assembly GCA_037367405.1 of Ottelia alismoides. NCBI lineage: Eukaryota > Viridiplantae > Streptophyta > Magnoliopsida > Alismatales > Hydrocharitaceae > Ottelia > Ottelia alismoides. The sequence continues at coordinate 54,181 of JAZKJV010001298.1, forward strand.
CCTCTAAACCACCCACTCTGCTAAGGGAGACCGAGGTTCCCTCACTGAAAATGTCTACTAAACCTAGTAGTCAATGTCAAATTCCAAAAAGATTTTTAATTTTTCAATTTTTTTAAACACATGAATATTTACAAAAAATTAATCCTTCAATTTTTAATAAACAATTATTACAAGTTTTTTACCCAGTTCACAAGTTTACCAAAACCCAGATCGAAAATAAATTTAAAAAGGGTTAAAAACATGAGCTAAGGCTAAAGTAAATATACAATAACATACGGTATACCACCCTATACTAGACAGAACGAGGGAGGGATGAGCAGGCCGTTCCCCCCTATACTTAGGCTACAAATAGCCTAAGTAAGGTCTGAATTGGGGGGGGGGGGGTGTTCTATGATACCAGGGTGAGGGGGAGGGGGTTCGTGAAACACACACACACACACACAGAGAGAGAGAGAGAGAGAGAGAGAGAGAGAGATACAGGGAGAGATGGTGGGGGGAGTGTGTATGTCCAAGTGTAGTTGTGTGTGTGTGTGGGGGGGGGGTGTAGATCATCAAGTGATCTACTCTCTTTTTTTGTACAACATGCAAAACTAGAAATAAATATGCAGATGCAAGTTTTTTTTTACAAAATGCAATGCAATCTGACTGATTAAAAGACTCCAGCATTTCTTCACAGATTCTTTTGTGGCCTCTTCAGCGGAAGCTCCCGACTTCACGCCTCCATGAAGATCGAGCGTCCTCGATGGTCATGGGCCCTGCCACAAAAGAGAAAAGTTAGAACACACAGAGAAATTAGATCAGCATATACAATGCAAAAGATGATGCATGAAATAAAGACCTAAAAGATTTGAAATTATTCAAAAAAATCAAAATTCAATAATTAAGCTAAGCCGTATCCCCGACAATGGCGCCATTTGATGAGCGCAAAATTCACCTCTTTAATAATCGATAATTGTAGCATAGGAGGCAAATTTCGGTCGATCAAAATACCACAATCTTTGAATGTTGTGGAATATTTTTACTTGGCAAGTCTACAAAGGTCGAATATAGGGACACGGCTACCTAATATGTTTATCGAAATCTGATTCATTAAGCACAAGTGTGAACAATTCTCAATTTCAGGGCCACATGCAAATTATGCAAATTACAATGCAATACTAAGTTGCATGCAATTTTTTTAATTGATTTTTATGCAAGTGAAAGTGATGCACGAATAAATGTGCAAGGTTACATGTATGCTAAATATAAGGTTACAATTATACCCTAAAAAATTATGAGCAACATAATAGAAATGAGATCAGTGTCAATTTAATCACAATAATAAAAAGTGGGCATCAAATCAAAGCAAGACAAAGAGAGCAGGGTCCCATTTTCACATAAAAAGTCACTTCAATTAAAACAATGGCAAATGAGATAATTAAACATGCTAAGATGTAGAGGACAAAACAAGGATCAAAACGACACTAAAATCATGCAATTTGGACCAACGATGCTCAAGTTATGCTAAAAACAATGCATGGGCATAATTGTAATAAAAATGCAAGAAAATAAAGGGATAATATTGCATTTAGGTCCCAGGAAGGACCTAAATGCAAATACCAAAAATTGCCTGGGCCCAAGAGTAATTTTTCCATTGCGCGTAGGGGCCTTTTTGCAATTTCTGAAAAGTTGGAGGGCTTCCCTATAAAATACCCAGGCACGCACGTAAGGCATGTGCCTGGGGACCAAAATGCAAATACTTGAAAGCTCGGGGTTCTTCGTGCAATTTTCCCAGGCCCTCACGTGCGGGACACGTGAGGCACCTAGGCTCAGGGGACGCGTCAGGTTCGTGCCACGTGGCAGCAACTGGGGGGCTCCGATCGAGGCTCGGTGGGACCCGAGCCTGTAGCTTCGGTTGGAGCATCGGTTGTCACGCATCTTCATCGCGGTAGTTCGATCCATCTGATCGGACGACAACTGTAGTTCGTCCTCCTCCGCAGGTCACCGGAGAAGGTGGGGCTCCGGCGACCTGCGTTCAGCTCCACCCCGCCTCGCGAGGGCCTCTGGTGGTCGTGGAAGCTCTCTGAAGGTCTGGCGGTGGAGGTGGAGCAGTGATGAGGCTCCACGATGGATCATAAGTGGCACTCAATGAAGCCTCGCCAGAGGCGAGGAGCTCGAAGGAGCTCCGATCTGAACTCCGACCATTGACGATGGGAGCACCTGCAGATGTTAGATAGCCAAAGCGTATTGTGACGGTGAGAGAAGTGAGGTGGATGGAGGCTGCGATGGCGACTGGAGGTGGTGGCCTTGGCGTTCTTCTCTAGCGGAGCAGAGGAAGAAGTGGGTCAGAGCGATTGAGGTTCTGGAGAAGGGGAAGGGGGTCGGCGAGGGTGCTGGTGGCGTGGCGGAGCTAATGAGGAAGTCGGATGAGGGTGACGGTGACTGTAGGTAGTGTGATAAATAGGAGAAAATGAAAGAAAAGGCAAGGAGGAAGAAGACCTCGTCGAGGAGGGGACCCTGGTGGAGGGGGGTGCTTAAGCTGAGGCTCAGACGAGCCTCGGGGTCGTCACCCAGCTGGTCAGCAAGCCAACGGGCTCAATTGGTGACCGGAGTCACCAGGACACGGCGGAGCATCGCCGTGGGTCGACACTGAGCTAAACCCATCTTCGCCTCGACGTTCTGCCCCTCCGCTGTCACCGGAGGGGCGGAGGAGGCTAGGGTATAGACCAATAATGGTGGACGGGGAATGACAGTGGCGGAGGAAGGAGATTTTTAGGTGACGACACGACGATTACATGATGATGGGGGGTTTTCGACGGAGGTTTTAATGGCGAAGCAATGATGGTGAGCGTATTATGGAGGTTGCGCGAAGGAGGCGAGGGAGTGGGCTGTGAGTGGGAGGCGTTATGAGCGAGAGGGATGGCCGGAGGTGGCGGCCAAAAATGGAAGGGGGTGAGGGTCTCGCATGGTGTAACGGTTGGGGAGGGGTGCGTTGCGAGGTAGGGGACGATTGGCTAACCGTTGGATCTAGCGATCCAACGGCTAGAATGGGTGCGGGAATAGAGGGTGGTGATTGGATCCATAGGATCTGATCATGTGGTTGGGAAATGGGCGTTGAAGAGCGTCTCAGATGGAGAGTTCGGCGAGATCCAACGGCGAGGGTTGAAGGGCGACGTGGCACTTGAGTAGGCGTAGGATAGGTTACGATCGAACGGTGGAGGTAGAAGGGAGACGTGGCGCGAGGAGGAGCGTTGGATGATGGAGAGATCGGATGGCTTAGATGAGAGCGGAAGTGAGTGGCGGCGATTTGATCTGGGATCAGATCATGCGGCTGGGAATGGAGCGGGTGATGGACGGTGGAGATGAAAGCTGGGCGAGCTTGATCCAAGGGCCAAGAGAGGCGCCGGGTGGCGGAAAGAGGAGAGGGCTACGTGGCTGGCCCAGAGGGCGCCGCGTGGCCCAATCAGAAAAATTCAAATAAAATTACAAAGAAGTTCTAAAAGAAATAGTTATAGGCCGAATTACGAAAAAGTCAAAACATGAAAGTTGCTCGTCTCAACGAGATCTACAACTTTTATGTTGGTTAAAAAGCCAAAAAAGATCATTTGTACAAAACGTATTTTTGGGAGTATTTTTAAGGGGATAAAAATACTGATTTTGTGGTTTTGATATGTTCTTGTATTTTTTATCTTTTTAAAGGGTTAGTGAACTATAGACAACTTATCTACCTATTTTTAGGGGTTTTTGATGATAAAATAAATACAGGAAATATAAGAAAAATTAAATACAATAATTTAATGGTAATTATACACCGGATAAAAATAAAGAATTGAAGGGTATTTTTATTGGATTGATTAAGCAGGAAGTTTAATTAGCGGCTTTTAGCATGAGAATGCAAGATTCATCACCCTACTCGTCCAAACCGACTGACCTCTTCGATAGATCTCATGCAGTTGTATGATTTCTTCATCATCATATGGTCTCCAAATTATCTACATTCATTAAAGAAGAAAGTTAGTTAATCATTGTCTTGATTAGTAAAATGAATATGCAATTTATTTCAATATTTATCTGATGTGCCTGCTGCGTATCTAACTTGTTACGGTAAAATACCAATGTCGTTATCTACACATTTTCCTTAAAACTTCGCACGTCGATCCATTTTAAAGCCAATGATCCTCCTTGAATCTTTACGCGATGCCTCACAATTGGCCTGCCTATGTGCACATGCTCCCATGCCCAAACTGTATATTATCCATGTTAATCAAAATAAATTGAGTAATGTTAACTTCAGAACTTTGCAATGTATAAAATGTACATACCTGCAGAACTGTGAAAAAAACCATAAATCCTAGGCGTGCCTATCTTTGCACCCCTATCTAACTCTGTGAACATGTGAGCTAAAGCAACAACACCCCATGCCATTTGAGTAGGTATCTATTTGAACAAAATAGCATTATTAGTATGTATTAAATTCAAATGAGATACTCATGCTTAGGATTGCATATGCTTACCTGAGAGGGACCATATCTCCGCTGCTATATGCAAGTATACTACATCCAATATGATAAAAAAATCAAGGCCCTCACCTTGCGTATTGCTTCGTGCTCATCTTCAAGAGCTAGCAATGGATTATTATCTACAAAGAAGGTCTCTCTGATCCATGATAACTTCACCTTACCACTCTTTATGCGAGCGGGAATAGCACCTAACAAGCTAAGACAAAATGATTCCCATCCTCCTGACGGAACATCCGTACAAGTAACAGACAACCCATTGATGTTCCGTCCACTGATCAATCCCATATCTTGTAAAGTAATAGTCACCTCGCTAAATCGGAAGTGAAATGTATGAGTCTTTGGTCGCCACCGCTCAAGTAAACTAGTCAATAATGAAGGGTCCATCTGTACCCTTTTCATGTTTACTATACACCAAAGTTCAGATAATTCAAGAAGTCTCTCTATTATTGTATTCTTCTCGTGAATAATTTTATTTAACATCTCATTGTGTTCAACGAATCGAATCTACACAACATTGACAACACACCATTTATAATAATCTCACATGAGAAGATACTGTATTAATAATAAAAATATCATAATGAATTTAATTACTAACCGAGCTGGTGGGTTGTGAAGATCGACGGTCACTTTGCATGTACAATACAGATGCATCCATTGGACCAGGCACTCTATCCATGTGTGCCATATATATATTTCACAGTGTGTTAGATTAACAAAGAAATTGCAATAATTTTTAAAAAAAGGTATATATTAAAAACAAAAAATATCTTATATGTTACCTATTGTATGTATGCTTCTTTAATTTCTGTGTGGACAACTTAATCTGTTATGACCATGTCGCTTGCATATTTTACACAACTTTGGTCTCACACGCATTTCATCCATTTCATTTCGAATTCTCCCTTACACTGGTCGTCCAGGTTTCCTCTTTCCGATAATTGGAGGTAACATGGTGGTTTCGTCTTCCTCCCGCATGTGGGCGGCTACAACTATTACATGAGGCCATGTGAAATGATTCATTTGCATAAATCCACATGTGCAATCGCTTTTCTCGCCATTTAAGTTAACCTCGTATGCATAACCTTCTCGATCCAATTCTTGAAATTATGTTAGAGTAAATCCGCGGACATGACATGATCTGGCTGCTCTAGTATTTACCTCAAGTAACTCCTCACATTTCTTGGTTAAGTATGTTGTTATTCCCTCTGATTCTTTACGTTGATCGTTGACATATCCATTAATTCTGAGAAAAATTGTTAAGATCGTCGATATAACTGGCAGACCACGAGCTCCTCTCGTGACTCCGTTGAAACTTTCAGATAAATTTATGGTCATGTGTCCATGTCGATGTTCATTGTCGTGACTTAACATCCAGTAAGTCTTATCACCATTATCCTTTGACACGGTCTACTCAAATGCATCCTTATTGAGAATGTTAATATCTCACATCATGCTATTGAACTTGTTTTCGCACGACTCTTCCCAAACAAAAATAGATAGAATGGAGCGGGCCTTGTGTCCATCCCTATGCATATTTGCACGCATTTGAAGAAGGCAATGGCGGTGACTGAATCCCTCTTCAGGTGGAAATAAACCACTTACAACATCCTTCAAACCAGGAAATCGATCACTAATAAAGCATATATCCCTCCGATCGATAATTTTCCTAACCAAATTCAGAAGCCATCTCCATGCAGAAATATTCCCATTCTTCTCCGCAATAGCAAATGCGAGAGGAATTAAACCTTGATCCGCATCCATGGCAGTGGCAACGTACATAAGACCAGCATATCTCCCATGCAAATGTGTTCCATCAATATTTAAAACTGGAGGACAAAATCTAAATGCTCTACGACATGGATCAAACAAAACAAACAATCTCTTGAAATGTACCCGTGTCGTGGTTTTAGCTGGTTTTGTTCGAAACAAGGTATAGGTTCCCGGATTGTGTCATTCTAAGGCACAAATGAATCTTCGAACATTACGATAAGACACATTCTCATCCCCATAAATAATATCCATTGCACGTCTTCTTGCGTTCCAAGCTGTCATGTAGTTAATCTCCATCTGCAACTCATCTTTTATTTTATATATAATTGCACCCGGAGTCATACTAACTTGTGCTCTAAATGAGTATAGTATGTATTGTGCTACAAACACCGATGTGCATTTACGGTGTTTGAGTAAGAGAACATGGTTCCGGCATGTGTGCTTTCCTCTATATCCTGAAACATACCAATCTCCACGAGATTTCCTCTCAGATGCATGTAGACGCTAGCCACAATCGTTATAAATACATACAACAGTAAAGATTTGCTTGTTTGCGACTTTCAGCTTATATTGGACATGATTTTCCATACTCCATTTTTGAAGGTCATATTGCAAATCTTTTTTCGATTTATAGCTCCTACCAAACCAATAATCTAATCCAGAATCGTCGGTGCTAGGAGCACCTTGTCTATCTACAAAAGCAACATCTTCTGCCTCTACAGTTTCATGGTCAAATACATTAGGCAACTCTTACATCGGCACTTTCATCTGCATCCTCATTATTGGCACAATAAGAGTTACCATTATCTTCGTTGTCTAAGGCTAATGCTAACAAACCAAATCCGGAATCATGACATGTGTAAGTATTCATGGTTTCCTCATCAGATGAATCGGATTCAACTTCAATTTCCCTGCTATCTTCTTTGGATACTTGTGTCGACATATCAATATCTTGGTTCAATTGCGAGGGTTCATCGATATTGTCAACCATCGAAGTATTTGTTGGTCTGATTAATTTATATATTTGTTAGTTTAGTCATTGTGAAAATAAAATTATTACTTAATTTAAATATAATCATATTACCTCGACGAGGACGACATGTTTTCCTGATCAAGAGGGGCAGCTTCGACGAAAAAGTGAATTAATCTCACTTTGTCGATTGAATCCATCATTGCCAAAGTTGATTCATCATCATGAATTGGTACTAGATAAAATGTCGATCCTTCATAAAACCACTTACAAGTTAATGTAAGGATGTATCGATTGAGAAGATTACCGATGGCTGTAGAAACTCGACCCAGCATATCAAAATAGGTTATCTGATATGAGAATATAACCATACATTTTTGTCCTCCGATATAATCTACGTGCTCGTCGGTCACATTCACCGCTCCACCCCAATATAATAAAATATGCACATTGTTGGATGCTATATCTAAAGCTATATTACAAAGATTGGAAATTAGTATTGGTTCATGAATAAAAGAACATTATCTATACTTTTAGGAGAAAAATTAATTCATTATATAACTTAATTTACTGATTTAAAATTAATCATATAGTACGTAAGTATTTCAAATCTGCAATTATTAATTTATTCTAATATAAAATTTACTTAAGTAAATTAAACTTTATTTCTAAAAATGAATGATTTTTTAATTGTGCGTAAGATATTCATACATAGATAAATAATTAATTTAATTTTTATTTTAATTGATGGCAATAGAATTATTCTTAAAATACTTAATTATTGTAAAAATTTCAACTATCAATTTAATTTATTATGTAATTTATTTTAAAAAGTTAATTTTAATTTTTAAAAGTACGTAACTATTTTTAAAGTACGTAATGTTTCGATTCAATCTATTATGTAATTTAATTATGAATTTAAAATCAAATTTTATTTTAAAGGTAAATAACTATATTATAATTTTCAAATATTTGCAATACATTCATTCACAAAGATGAGCAATTAATTAAATTAAATTTAATTTATGAAATTTATATTTTTTTTCAAATCATAAATTTAGTAAAATAGGAAATTTATTTAATGAAATTAAATTTTATTTTAAAGATAAATAACTGTAATATAATGTTCAAATATTTATAAAACATCCATTCACAAAGATGAATAATTATTTAAATTTTAATTTAATTTATAAAATTATTATTTTCTTACAGTACATAACGATTTTATTTTTCTATCACTAATGTAATTAATAAAATTTAAATTTATTTTAAAAATAAATAACTATATTATTATTTTAAAATATTTATAATAAATCCATTCACAAGATGAATAATTATTTAAAATTTAATTTATGAAATTAATTTTTCTTACGATACATAATTATTTTAATTTTTCCATCACTAATTAAAATTATAAATTTGATTAATTAATTAGAATATATTCATGCAGATATTATGATTGGATTAGCTAAATTATTATGTAATTTTTAAACGATCAAAATGTTTAAAGACACACAATTTAATAAATATTCAAATGCATCGAAAATTATATAACTAAAATGACATATCTCATTAATAACTAGAACTAGAATTGAATTTTTATTTGTATAAAATAAATTTACTTGGAATGAAGAATGCCTTCAAAGTAAATGAATAGATCCAAAAAGATAATAAACAGAAATCTACCAAAAAATATTTCCTCTGTAGAGTAAAGACCTGCAAAAAAAGGTTACGAAAAAAATGAAAGTGATCGATTTGCTCTTACTTGACTTAGAGCAACACAAGATCGATTATTTGAGACAAATTATGGAGAGGAGAGATTTAGGAAATTAAGATTGGGGTGGGGGGATGAAGGAGAATGGAGAGGATGAAGGTGAATGAAGTGAGGAAGAATGAGGGAATTGGGGGTGTTTATATAGGGGAGATTGGGAGAGCCGTTGGCAACGGCTCTCTCTCCCCAAATCATCCCTGCCCCAACGGTCTCCCCCAAATCGGTTGGCACCTCAGGTGCCGATTTGGGAGGTGACCATTGGCACCCCTCCCCAAATCGGTAACTCAGGTGCCGATTTGGGCGTGGTGCACCAAATCGAAACCTGAAGTGCCGATAGATGGCATTTTTTAAAAAATATTAAACCACCATGCCTATTTAATTAATTCTGATTATTTTAGTATTTGTTTAAAAAAGCCTGATAAGATTCATAATGAGACACACATAGACATGTACTACTTAACTGAAATTAATTCAATTCTTCTCCTCTAATAGTATATTGTTTAGGTGCGGTTTTCTTGATCTGCATGCATTTAGTGTAAATTTACAAATTCAGTTTTGCATAACACATGGAGAGTGCTAGGAGTCATTGTAAGTATACTTTCTTCTGAACATACATCATCGTTTCACATTTGCATTCTGATTTCGGATTCCTCCCTTGTTTTACAACTTATGATTAAAAAGAAAATTGGGACTGAACGATAGACGCGCTTTGTTATGTTCAGATTAATTTTCAAGTGATAACCTAACTCTAAAATTAGGACTGAATTGAGTAGATTGATTAAACAAAATTAGAATAAAAAGAACCTTGTTTTATGGGTGCATAAAGCCCTCATTGTCTGTTTTACTTGCAAATGAGAGCGAGACGACACTAGGATAAAGCCATGCCGGGATTTTCATATAGGCTGCTGGTTTTACGAAACGATTAGCCACTTTTCAGTGAGGATCTACGGGTAGCTGGTAAACAGTTCGGATTCCTTAGCAGAGTGGGAGGTCTAGAGGACATTGTATATGGCTCCTTCCTCAAGTAACAACATCCATATTTATACGGTCCTTACTTACTCCCATACTAGCTAAAAGTGGGTACAACTAGTCATAAGAATCATGCCAGTCTGTAGGAAAATACAGACACTGAACAACTCATTAATCTTTCAAAGATTGCATTATCACCAACTAAAACTGACAAGATAATTCGGTCGAACCTTTACAACCCTCACGTGTGGAGTTGGTGAATTTTCGGGGTTGTATTGCGTTTTTGTGTGAGTTTACTCTGCACATTTACGTGGATCGTAGAACTAGCGCCTCATTGAATATCGTGTTCTAAACTGTTCTTTTGACATCAGAGATGACTAATTGGGGGGATATTTATTCAGACTTCGCGAATCTCTCGTTGAACCCTCCAAGGAGTACGTCTTCAAAGGTCCAGGCGTAACTTGGGCCAACCTTGACTCTTAACCCTCTTGAGCCCAGGATCACTCACCCTTGGGATGGCCACTCTCAAACCATGCCCTTTATCTCATCCCACCTCACCGAGGAAGAGCTTCGCCTCGATGAGAATATCTACATTCCTAAATCCTCTTCTAATCAAGAACAAATTGTTGATTCATGACCTAAATAAGAGTCGAGTAAATGCCTCCAAAGAAGAAAGAAGAGGAAGAGGAACACCATGAAGACCAATGAGAATGGTACTGGACAGATTAGCTGCATCTAAGTATCAATACATATTACTCAGAGCTCAGTTAGGACAACTCAATGTTGGGGTCAAACCACCAATGGATGCAGAGTACAACCCCAGACAATACAAAATTTGGAACTATTTGAATTCGACCGAACCCAAAGTTGATTATGAGTTGAAGATGCGGTTTCTAAACTTGTTACTGCATTTTTATGTGAATGCTTCTGAGGAGCCATGTGCATACCTAAGGGATTTCGAGCTCATTTGTGCTAACCTCAAACATCCTAGGGTTAGATAGGATTATATTAGGCTCACGACTCTTCCATTTGCCTTGGGTGGTAAAGCTGACTACTGGGTAAAGAATTTGGGAGTTATAGTTACTACATACGCTCGGTTCAAGGACCATTTTCTGAAGAAGTTCCACCCCCTGAGTAGGACTAACATGATGAGGACTCGAGCTTCTTCCAGCTACCCCATGAAGTCTTTTGTGATGCCTAGGAAAGGTTCTAAGGATATCCTATAGAAGTGTCCATGTCATGGACATTTTGGTCCAGTCATTCCTCATTGGTCTCAACACTAAGATGCACGATTTAATGAGTGCTGCCTGTGGAGGCAACTATACATCACGAGGATTGGATACTGTCTGGAAGGTTTTCGAGCAGATGGCTGAGATCAGTTGCTCACGGATGGCCAACAAGGCCTATACATCGTCCCCCAGTTCACTCTTATCTGGAACGGGAAAGTCGACTGTAGTTGATCTCTCTCAGGACGTAATCCCTAGCATGGGGCCTATTGCAGACAAGTTTACAGTAGTCGAGAGGATTGACAAGAGGATTGATGAGTTAGACCGAAGCGTCTCTAAAATTCCAAAACAAATGGAGGAGTTGACTGAGAAGGTATCTAAGATAAGGATACCTGTCGTGATTGCACCCTTTGCTCCCGTGTACCGAGCTCACCATGTTCAGGAGCAGTTGGTGTCAGGGCAACCCAAGCCGTGGGAGCAGGACCAGTCCTACACCCACTCTTTCCAGCATCCCCTTACATCAGCAGAGACATTTCAGGACGAGACTCCACCAATTTGGGAGGTGAATAGAGTATGGTATACTCAGGACCCATCCATGCAAGGAAGTATGGTGGACCAATAGACCTCACAGTGTTCCCCGACTTTTCACAACACCGCATTCACCTCTGCACTACCTCCTTCATAACAGATCCCTAGATTCCAGCCATCCAGCAACATCGGCAGCAGTACCAACAGTATGACCGACATGGCCATTATCAAGCAGGCCAGTACGACCCACAATTTCAATAGATACCCCAATACCACCAGCAGCAGAGGTAGTACCCCGACCAACAAGGCCAGTCTTTCCATTTTTCTTCCCAGTCTTATCCCCTTCCTTCTTCGTCTGATCCCGTGGACATACAATAGTAGATACTCAACGAGCTCCATTCCTACATGAACGAAATTCATGACTTACGGGTGGATGTCAACCGCCTGTCCAGATGGCGGGACGAGCAGTCTGCACCTTCTATCTCGATCCCAGCCCAAGTTCAGGCTAAACCCAATAGCTTGAACCGATCTAGTTCTCAGCAGCATTTTGGTCAGGTATATTATTCAACATCTCTTAGAACTAAACATGAGATTCTTTTGTGTGATGAAGCTAATCACATGTCACTCAAGAGCGGAAGGACCGTGACCGTACCTGACCGGGTGAGGGACACGAGGAGGGACATCTCTGGAGATCTTCTTGAGGAGTCTTCATAGGATGAGGAGGAGATGCAACATATTCTAGAGCCCCATCAGCACCGCTTAAGGATATCTACTTAGGGAGATGAGAAGAGAACGAGAGAATGTATGCAACATCAGCAGCATGGATATACTTCCGAGTCTATGGAGGACCTTGCACGTCCAGTTGTGACGGATACCACTTCATCTTCTATTCCACAATCTATAGTAGATAATTTAGATTTTGATTCCATGCCGTATCAAAAAGATTCATATATGAAGAACTCTATTTCCGTTAATGTCAAGAACAAACTTTCAGTTCATGATTTAGATTCTTCATCTTCTGTTTCCCTAACTTCAATCCTTTCCCCCGTGCCCTTATGGTAGGAAGCACATCAAAAAGATTCAGAAAGATGACCCTGATATGGCACAATTTTATAAAGAAAATATGACTGTAAAGGTGCCATTTGATGAATATGTGGCTAACCATCCTGCATTCCAGAAATACCTTAAGGTGAGATGTACACCTGGTAGGTTTAGCTGGAAGAAAGAGAACCACAATGTGAAGACACATGTCTTGTCAGTAGCCACAATCTATTGTCTCAAGAATCAGATATTGCCAAGGAAAACGAGAGATATGGGTGATCACTACGTGGAGAGTCACATCGACGACATCGCATTTGCACACACACTCTTGGATAACGGTTCTTCAATCAACTTACTTCCCTTAGCATTATATTAGAAATTGGAGTTGGGACCACTTCGCAAATTGAGAGCTTTACTCCAATTTGTAGATCGTTCAGTGAAAAGACCTAAGGGAGAAGTGAAGAACGTCGTTATCTCGATTGAGGGGCACAACTATCAAGTTGACTTCACAGTCTTGGACATGGAGACCCCCAATCATTGGAGAGAATCTTAGATCATTCTCGGATCTGTCCTTCCTTAGGACCGCAAGCAGAACTTTCGATTATGGTACGAGAATGATGAAGTTCCGTTCTCCAGGCTGATAAGTGAACCTTGAGATGAATCAAACCAAGTGTCAGCGACCCGATTCAGAGAGTAGCTAGGCAGATTGCAGAATGATTACCATCGTTGGGATTTGGAGACAGGTTCCTTCAGGACAGAGCGAGACCCTTTCATCTGGAAAGGACATAGTACATAACACAGTTTGCCATATTTTACCTGATCTTGTTAGAGATGCATCTACCTATTCTTGTGATGACGTAGAGATCCATCTGGATTTGTCAGTTCCATTGCCTTAGGAATGATCATGGGACATAGATGACGAGTCGTACATGGCTATTGCCAATTTCTTGGACATTTTTGGCGATCCGACTCCAGATACTTCTGAGTTGGCGGCGAGTACTACACAATTGTGCCAACCTTCATGCAACGTATAACCAGATTCAGATCCAGTTCATCCAGATTTGCTTGATGATACCACAATGTCGGAACTGAAATCACTACCGCCTACACTCAAGTACGCCTTTCTTGTAGGACCCAAAGAGAGATATCAGACTTGACTTTAAAACATGAGTTTAGGTTGTTAGAGGTCTTAGAAAGGAACCGCAAAGCAATAGGCAGGATAGTGCCGGATCCTGTGGGGATCAACCCCGCTCTTTGCTCGCACCACATTTTTATTGGGGATAATGTGGGACCTTCCCATGAGTTCCAGAGGAGACTTAACCCCAATCTACAGGAAGTAATGAAGAACGCGATTGAGAAATGGTGCAAAGTAGAGTTTATATACTCTATTTCTGACTCCAAGTGGGTGGACCCACTTCATGTTGTTTCGAAGAAGTTGGAAATTCAGATGGTCATTGATGAGGATGGGGTAGAGATCGCGACACGAGTACCCACACCGTCGCACGTCTGTGTCGACTACATGCACCTGAATGTTGCGACCAAGAAAGACCACTTTCCCTTGCCTTTTATTGATCAGATTTTGGAGAGACTCACAAGGAAAGAGTTCTTCTGTTTTCTTAACGGGTACTCAGGGTACAACCAGGTAGCTATAGCCCCAGAGGATCAGGAAAAGACCACATTCACATGTCCATTCGGTACATACGCGTTCAGGCGCATATCATTTGGGCTCTGCAATGCTCAGGCACATTTTAGCAGTACATGATCGCCATATTTACCGTGATGGTGAGAGATTTCTGAGAAGTGTTCATAGACGACTTCTCTGTTCATGGTGATTCCTTTGATACATGTTTAGTGCACTTGGACCAAGTCCTCAAGAGGTGTAGAGAGGTGAATCTGGTATTCTCCTGGGAGAAGGGTCACTTTATGGTGACAGAGGGTGTCGTGTTAGGACATGTCATATCCAAAAGGGGAATAGAGGTTGACCCTGCCAAGGTGTAGGTGATCAAGAAACTCGATCCACCTACCAACGTGAAGTCAGTGTGGTCGTTTATAGAGCATGTTGGATTCTATAAGAGATTTATTCAAGACTTTTCAAAGATTGCCCACCCACTAACTGAGATCTTAGGGGAAGACATAGAGTTTTTTGTAGATCAGAAGTGTCTGGAGGCCTTTGAGATCTTGAAGATGAAGATTTATGCCTCGCCTATCCTATAAGATCCTGACTGGTCTCTCCCCTTTGAGATCATGACTGACGTTCAGATTTCGTTATAGAAGCTGTGTTAGGACAACGATGAGAGGGGATCTCGTTTGCGATTCAATATGTGAGCAAAGTGTTATACCCTATACAGAAGAATTACACCGTGACTGAAAAGGAAATGCTCGATGTAGTATGGGCCCTTAAGAAGTTCATGTCATATATTTTGGGCTCTAAGGTGACAATCTACACTGATCGCACATCAATTCGATACTTAATGGAAAAGAAGGACGCGAAGGCGTGCCTTTTTAGGTGGATTTCGCTCCTCCAGGAGTTTGACTTGGAGATAAAAGATAAACATGGAGTGAAGAATGTTCTAGCTGATCACCTTTCGGATTGATCTTAAGGACTCTCCTGACTATGAGTAGATTAGAGATACCTTCCCAGACGAGTCAATCTGTGTTATTGAATCACTCCCGTGGTATGCCAACATGGTAAACTTTCTTGTCTCCAAGTAGGTTCCCCATGGTTGGACTAGGAGCAACATTGACCGACTGAAGTCGGATTCGAGGAGATATCACTGGGACGATCCTTTCCTTTTCTAAAATGGACCGGATTATGTTTGGAGAAGGTGTATTCCTCAGGAGGAGTACCAGTTGTCATTCATTTGAGGCTAGAGGACACCATTCAGGGAAGAGAACTGCTCACAAGGTACTTCAATGTGGATTGTATTGGCCGACCCTATTTTGATATGCTATTGATTTTGTAAGATCGTATCCGATCTGTCAAAGGATGGGAGGGACAGTTGGACAGAGAGATGAGATTCCCATGCATCTGGTGATTATTTGTGATATTTTTGATGCATGGGGCATGGATTTTATGGGCCCTTTCCCCAACCACCAAGGACACGAGTACATCTTGTTGGCAGTTGACTATTTGTCTAGGTGGGTGGAGGCTATCCCAACCCGAACCGCATACAAAAAGATTGTCTGTAAGTTTGTGAGAGACCATATTATTACTAAGTTTAGGGTGCCAAAAGTTTCGATATCAGATGGGGGTAGACACTTTGTGAATTGAGATGTGAGATATTTAGCTAAAGACTACGGATTTGAGCACAAAATTACTAGTCCTTACCACCCACAGTCCAATGACATGGTACAGGTTTCAAATAGAGAGGTGAAGAGTATTTTGTGGAAGTTAGTTCGTCCCGATAGGAAGAACTGGTCCTAGATCTTGGACCAAGTTCTGTGGGCCTATAGGACAACCTACAAGACACCATTGGGCACTTCACCATTCAGAATGGTCTATGGCAAGCCATGCCATTTGCCCGTAAAGCTGATTCACAAATCCGGATGGGAAATTGAGCAGATTAATTGGAGTTGTCACCTAGGGAAGCTTTGTCAAGACTTGAACTTGAACGAGCTCGTGGAAATCCGAAACATGGCATATGATAAGAGTTTGATTTATAAGGACGAAATAGAGAGATGGCATGATCAACACATTATGTGCAAAGACTTTCTCCCTAAGCAAAAGATATGGTTGTTTAATGCCAGGTTGAAGATGTTCCATGGGAAGCTCAAATCTAAGTGGACATGTCACTTTGTTGTTAAGAAAGTGCACATTAATGGAAGTGTAGAGATAACTGATCTCACTGATGGTGCACAATCCCATGTGGTGAATGGACAACTGTTGAAGTATTTTGTAGATTCTAAATAGCAGTTAGTCCAAGCTGAGGTCATAAACTTCATGTAGAGTGAGCATAGAGCAGATACATCATATTACTCTTCATGAATATGCAACATCACGATTCAACAGCTCAGAGAATTCATTCACTCTTCTACATTCTCTATTCTCTGTATATTCTCCAGATCACATCGGTTCTCACACTTACTCCTTTCCTATACCTAGGCTGATCAAAGCCTAAGTATAGGGGGGACCGATGCCCCCATGTGTATATACTCATCCATTTCTCCTCTTGACCTCGTCCGCCCCATTTTTTGCTCTTCTTCTACACTTAGGCTGACCAAAGCCTAAGTATTTGATGGGGGGATCGACTTCTATACTTTTTGTTGTTGTAGCTCTCCTATGCTTAGCACGAGCTATGTCTTTTCCTCGCTTCTTGTTCTCAGATGACATAACACGTGCTAAGTATAGGGGGCGTGTATAAAATACATATATACTTTACCCATAGCTCGTACTTTCATGTATTTTGTATATATTATACAATAATTATGGGGTGGGTAAAATTGATAAAAAGGACAAAAAAACTTTTTTCAAAATAAAAATGTCTAAAAAGTTTTTTCTTTCCTTATCTGTTTTAAAAAAAACAAAAAACATAGTTTTTAAATTTTTTGTGTGACCGTTTCTAAAAACTCTTTTTGAAAAAAAGAAGCTAAACTTCTTTTTTTAAATTCTTTCTTATTTCCCTTTCTTTTTCAAAAAATCAATTAAAAATAATAAAAAAATCACAAAAAATCAAAATCACAAAAATCCTAACTAATGAAGTATTTAGTCCCTGACACTTACACATTCACACAAGACCAGTGAAGTTCAAGAACACTTGGTTTATGAGGTCTTGAGATTTTGAGTTCGCCAACCTTAGTCATTAGGGTATTTGACTTAATTATTCACATTTCCCTAGTTTGAAAGATTTGTGTGCTATATTGCATGCTTAGTCTGTACCTTAAGAATATGATCAACATCTACGTACACGACCACAATTATGATGAGATGAGTTGAATTTTCACTTGAGGAAATGGGATGAGGGATTTGAGTTTGGACCTGATTTTATGATGCTCTAGGATGGGATAAAATCAATGAAGGCTTCATGAAACCTGAGTATCATCACCTTTAGCCACAATATGAGAACATGGTTCTTGTACTATATCTTGACATTTACCTATATGCTGTGGTGTGATGAATTCTAAAAATTGTAGATCAGTGCGCGCTAACTCTTGTAAAAGCAGTGGATCTAGCCAAAACTCAAAAGAAAGAAAGAAATAAAGAAAAAGCTCTCACCATACAAAGTCAAATATCAAAGATCTTCCACCAACGGCGAGCGGTCCCAACCATTTCAAAGTGTCCACTTAGACCAAATGCTATTAGGGCCAAGAGTCGGGCTAGCACCTAAAAAGGTCTCTACATTTTATAGTGATACCTGTCTGGGTGTCGAAGGTATCTTAGACAATCAAAAGAGACACATCGGTGTACTCCAAGGAAAACAAGTGCATACGACTCCGAATTCTCTTGACAGACACACTAATCAACAACTAAAAAAATACACGTGTTGAGTTAATAAGACACTCGAGAGGATCCTTGTTCCAATGAGAGAGAGAGAGAAGAAATGACACAATCCTATGCCCTCCATCAACTGGCCTTCCATATACACTTTTAAATCTGACAACTAAAGAGATGGTGGATTGGATGTAAGAAATGGTTTATTCACTAGTGTTGAGGGTCGCATTCTTAGAAGAGTCTCTTGGACTGGAACCTTGGGTGAAGTTGCGATTCTACTCTTGTAACTGCAATCCACACTTAATGTCATACCCCTATTATACATGTATACAGAGAGAGTCTGATGATTATGAAAATTGGATACCTTTTGACTAGAGCTTGATTCAGCTTAGAATTTTAGGATCACTAAAATCACGAGTTCTTCAACAGATCAAGTCTTGTATTCACACACACAGGCAAGGGTTAATTCAACTTATTCATTCTTCATTTTCTCGAGGACTGACAAAGTTTAAGTATAGGGGGTGTTGAATCCACGATTCGTCATCTCAATATTTTGATCTTAGCAAAATCCCTGAGTAAAATCTCAAATAAATGACCATAAAATTAATAAATTAATAAAATATCTCTTGTGAATAAAATACACTTATATTGTATAAAATAAACTAATAATAAAAGATGTAAAATAAATAAATTTTGCACCTGTAAATAGCCCAAACTTCATGTATTTTTAATAATTTCATTTTATCTCCTTTTTGGCTAATTCTTTCTCTAACTTATTTATCAAAATGTATAGAAAAATACAAAAATGTAAATAAATTTTCCTCAAATAAATACTCCTAGATCTCAAAGAGAAAAAGACATAAAGTCCAACTTACTGATTAAATTCCCACTCCGTATGAACTCCAAATTCACCAAACTCATTTTAAAGTTAAAGCTAGAAAATTATCTATCCAATGAAAGTAGTTTCATTAAAATCGGAGCTCCTTTGTAAAATTTGAGTTTTGGGACCTCGTTGTATATTGCACATAATGCAATAAATATGACTTTTTTCTTGTACAAATCTAACCCTTTTTGATTTATGTCTTTTTCTATTTATTTTTATTGTATACTTTAATAAATGACATTATTAAAAAGGTCTCAAAAAATATTTGTCCTTGAAAATAAGGCAAAGTGACTTTGTATATAATGTACATATTTTTCTTTTCTCATTTTTTTATTTTACTTTTCTTAATTATAAATATTCAAAAAAATCATTTTTGTATTTTATTATTTTTCTAGTATTTTATTTTATTTTTATTTTGTAAATATCTTTTATAAAAAATACAAAAATTAAAAATAGAAAAGTAAAAAAGTAGTGTACATATGGTCTTTTTTGTTACTTGATTTTTCTTCTTTATTTTGTTTGCAATTTTCTCATTTTCTTTTATTTTATCTTTTTTCCTTTTTAGTAGCCTACTTTATTTTATTTTTTATTTATTTTTCATTCTCTACACAAACTTCTATATTCTTCCATTAAACACCAAGTATTCAGTTAACTTCACATTCAACTCCACCATTTCATTTAACCTCACATTCAACTCCACCATTCCATCATATTTTCTAGCCTCCATTTTCTTCTTTTTTTATACATCTCATTCTCCCCATTTTTGCTTTTGATCCACCTTTATGCGAGAGAGAATCGAGAGCTCCGACCACGTCTCGGTGACAACAAACGAAGAAGTAGGGCTGTAAGAAAATTCTCGAGTTCGATATTCGCTCAGGTTCGGCTCGCTAAAAGTTCGATTCAGATTCGGTTCAAAAATAAACGAACCGAACCTGAGCACAAGTTTAGGCTCGATTAAATAAACAAACCGAACCTAAAAATCTTAGGTTCGCTTAGATTCGATTCGTTAAAAGCTCGATAAACATGCACATATACATATTTACAAATCTGTATCCGTAGAAGTGGACCTTATTTTGAGATAAGTCAATTTTGTCCCAGGATAAGTGAATTTTGTCCAGAGATAACCGGATATTTACAGGATAAGTAGGTTTTATCTCGGTATAAACTATCCAAAAATAAATAGTCACATCGTATTTACAACATCCATCATCTATGTGTCTAGTACTTTTCCCTTCTTTATCTTCAAATCAATAGAAGAAGTATAAACCTTACTTATCGAATATCTCCATATTATTCTTATTCCTTATCCTCATCGGAATAGATGTAAAAATATATTATAATTATACTTTTTTCAAAGAGATGAATCCATATTAATCTATTTTTTTCAAAAGATGAAGATGAGTTAGATAAAGGAAAAACTAAATGAATATTTATTCTAATTAGAAACACATTTATATTTCCATTTCTCTTCTTTTCACTCCCTATGAAATCTTAAGTTCGATATTCGCTTAGGTTCGATTCGTTTAAAAAGAGGTTTGATTCGAATTCGATTCGAAAATAAACGAACCGAATCTGAACACAAGTTTAGGCTCGATTAAATAAACGAACCGAACCTAAAAAATATAGGTTCACTCAAGTTCGGTCCGTTTACACCCCTACGAAGAAGTAGAGTAACGACTGCCTCCTCTCCGGTGAGATCCGTTGGCATTCCGACCAACATCGCAATTGCATGCGCGAGCTGCTCAAGCTCATCGCTCGTCGATGATTCAAGCGAAGATCGTGCTTCTCGTGAGCATACCACATGCGCCCACTTCCATCGTAGACAACTCCTCTTTTTATCATTCACCATCATTTTTATTTTTCTCATTTTTGGTTTCACATCACGCCACACCTTTGTCTTCTTCATTTGTTTATTTTTTATCCAATCATCATAATCACCAACAAATTATCTCCTCTTCTTGTTTGATTCTGTGAGTTTGAAAATAAAAAAAATGGTAAGAATTTTTTTTCCAAATCACAACATCAAAAGGGGCTAGCAGCAGGTGGCCGCCCCCCTGCCACCACCACCGACCACTGCCACCAGCCTCCTCCACCGCGGCCATCTGCAGCCCGCCGCCAAGGAGCCGCACCGCCGTGCCCAACCATCACCTTCCTCCTACGCTGCTAGCTGCATGCTTCCAGCGCCACTACGCAACCACCGCCAAGGAGCCACACTGCCACACCCTCGCCTCCAGAAGCTACGCCACCATCGCCAGCGGTGGTTGACACCAACCGCCCCATCGCCACCGCCCGCCCATCACCAAGCTGCACTGCCACCATTGTCCCCTCCATCGTGCACTAACGGTAGGAGGAAGAAGAAGGTTTCCCTTATTTATTTATTTTTTATTTTTTTTATATATATAAAAATTACGTTAGTTTTATTCAGGTTTCTATTATTTCAAAAATGTCCCTATGCATAGTTTGTTTGTAAGTTTTATTTTTTAAAATTGCACGGATACCCCTATATTCATGGTTAATTTAGACAACTTTATTGTATTGTTTATTTTAATGAAAAATAACATGTTATTGAGCAACTAATTCTCTATCATTTAGCTATTTATTTGGATTTTTGTGAACTTTGGGTAATTAATTAAAATTGTATTAGTGAAAAATTACATATTTTACCTAATTTGTAGTATTAAATTCATGTTTAATTCATGGTTGCTCTAAAACTTCCTCAAAAATAAAAAATGATGCCTTGAAATGCTTTAATTACTCTCCAAATTTCATCTAAATTGGAGTTGTCTTGTGCCTTAAATAAATTGTAGAGTGCTTTTAGTAAATAAATTTTATTTAAATCCACACGTATTATTTTGTGAAATTCTGAGTCTCCTGGATTGTTCATATAAATAACTTTTTGAGATAATTCACTCTCTGGATAAATTGATAATGTTGATTTATTAGAAATTAAATGCCCATTGCCACTCTGTTTTCATTAAATAAAATCATAAAAACGTCATATATTCTCGAAAAATTCAAAAAAAAATGTAGCATCATTTCATCATGTTTAAGTTCCAATAAAATTTTCACAATTTTTGCATTGTGTTTATGTGAAAAATTGTATGAAAACCCATAAAAAGTGTGTATTTTCATTGCTGCATTTTAACCCGTAAAATTCCAAAAAAATATGTTTTACATTCATCGCTTGAGTATGTTTCTAAGAAAAATATAATTTGGCTAAATCGAATCAATTTCACATTAAAATTAATTTGGTTAAGTTGTATATTTTCTTATTAACTTAATTCGACCACATTTTGCATTCGCATTCATTTTGCATAAAAAAAAATCCGCATTGGAAACTTAGACGTAAGTATTTTGAATTAACCCAAAGTTGTTCCTTTGCCTCCATGTGTTCGACCCCGGACTTGCTCGAGATATAAATTAAAAATTGAGTCCTCTTCACAGAGATATTTGATTCAATTCTGATTAATTGGCTGAGTGCCATGCTACAACGAGTACTGATTAATATAACCACTCAGGCTCTTTATCAATTATGAATAGACTTTTCCCGCCCTCAAAATCATCCTCTTCGATGATTGATTTTAAATTGCTAGTAACATGTTGTAGGTAAAAGCGCCAATGGGCGTATGATGGTTGGAATTATACCTCAGGGTAGCAAAGTGCTGCACGTATACCAGGAGCACGATCCGATAACATACATATGGGTCCATACGATCACGGAATACGTGCAAACATACCCTTTCTAGAAACTAAAAGCCCAATTAAGACCATCCTTCTCGTTGACAGAAGCAAATGCTAGTGGTAGAATGTGGTTAGAAGCACCACTTGAGCAAGCAGTTAAAATCTTATGTTTGTACCTTCCATATATGCGTGTACCATCCACATTAATAATGGGTCTGCAATATCTAAAAGCCACAATAGATGGCATGAATGCCAGATGGCCCTCTCGAACGACTCTCCTTCATTCATTATTGTCGTCAAGATATTTGTAACTGATCCTAAAATAGCCTCTTCAATAGCTCTGAAGAGATAGGGAAGTTCATTATAAGATTTTTACTAATCTCCCCATGCCATTTATATTCCTTTTCTCCTTACGTCCCAAATCCTCCTTCAACTAACTTGGAATTCGAAGTCATCATGAATCGATATTTGTAAATAGGATACCTTCACCGAGGAGAGATTTTGATTTGATTAAGAAACTTGAGTGCCATGAAGTTATAATCTAGTTGTGGACGGTCCTGATTGACTGCTCGATTAAAGCAGTTGTGAGGTTTGTCAACCATCGAGGTAAAAAATTATCCATCGATTGGTCGACGATGACCACGCAATCGCCACAAGCAACCACTACCTCCTTCTCTACAGTACACATCCCAGACTTTTCTGTTTCTTTAACCACCATAAAGTTAAAATATTTTTTAATGTGAAATACCTTTATGGAGTACACCGGGTCAACTTTACATTTGAAGAGCATGCCATTTTTCAACTTGTTACTCAAACTAATCCCATCATCAAAGTTCATGCAATCTTCACCATTTAGAATATATACATCCCCTCCTCGTATGTTCAAAAATGGTATGTCGGAAATGATGGGTATTCCTGAATGATTCTCCCCCTTATGATCATCATTTTCCATCTCATCATTTGTATTATGCAGTAAGGGCTCCATCAACCTATCAAGTTCTGGATCATTGTCTTTGATACTTGTAAATTGTCCTCCATGCACAACAGGAGGAGGAGATGTACCTCCACAGTGAGGTACATATCTGGGCACCAACATCGTGGTAGTAAATATCATGGGTCGATATGCATCAACCATATCTTCAGCGTATTCCATAATCTCACGAACATCATCATCATACTCAATGCACCCTATGTAGTATGTTTCAACATCCTGCGACATTATATGAAACACCTGCAACTCAACTCTATTTGATAAGTCCATCCTAAACACAAACTTGATGTACTCCATTAACCTCGAGAATGTCATTTCGGAGCTAATCTTGATGCTTTTCATTCGACCTCCAACATGGTCATGCGCCTTACTCGATTTCGAGATACTCCCACCACTAGGGATGAGAATGCGTCGGGTTGGGTTGGGACCTGAAGGGTCCAGGCTCAAGCCCGTCTTAAAAAATCGGGCCTTGGCTAGGCCCTGTCCCATAAATTTTTTTATGGTTCGACCCAAGCCCAGATCCGACCCATCTCTAATGAAACATACTTTGATACCCTTGTTATGTCTATATAATTAAATGTATATCATTTTTTAGAACCTCAGGAATTGTTTTGATAAACTTTAGAAAACACTAACTAATGAAGCTTATATACTAATAATCTATGTAGATCTTTCCTATTAAATATTTTACTATATATGAACTTGCAAAAAAAGATAATCTACTTGTAGTTTCTTTAATAAATGGTACAAATTGATACCTCCAAAACGTTGGACAACAACTGTAACAGAAAGTTCCGCAATGTAAAAAACTAAAGTAAATTACATAACCATCTCCCATCGTCATCAATCATCAGGAAACCCATCTCATCAACGAAGAACAGAAATTTGACGACCACATTATCTAAATTACCGATTCTATGGCAGTGGTGGGCTTTACTACTCGAAGATTGAAGGCTTCACTGCTTGTATGGGATCAAAGATATATTCAGACACCATAAGAAATCAACAATAACATGCATAAGATCAGGTCTAATAACGAGCCTAACATCGGACCGGGCCCTTGGCCTGGGTCGGGCTGGGCTGAGCCAAGTCCAAAAAATTTGGGCCTAAAGCTATGGCCTAAAACTGACCTATTGTTCATTTGAGCTTGAGCAGGGCCGTCTTTTTGGGCTAGACTTCAGGTTGGGCCAGGTCGGCCCAGCCCAATGCTTATCCTTACCAATCACAATGACAAAAGTAGAGAACTTCTCGAGACATCCAAACAAATTACAATAAATCAATAATCATTGGAAGCATAGGATATGTAACTCATAATGTTGAAAAAATCGTATTATTTTGAACGAACAAAAAATAACCACAGTTCATCATATCAATCACAAAACAAACTCTAAAACTAGCATAACCTAAGAAACCCACAAGCAGTTGTGGGAAACTAAAATCATATTAGGACTTCACCTTCCTTAGGCTGGGGAGGGGGAGGACGCGAGAGATGGAGAAGCTCCGATGGTTGTCCGGAGGAGGCTGCCGGGCATGCAGGGGGCAATGGAAATCCTTCACAAGGGGATGCCACGGTCACAACAACAGAGGGAAACGGGAAGTTCTTGAATGCGGGTGGAGGTTCTGGTGGGCGGTCGTTGGACTTGATATTACAAAAGAGCCGCCTCTACGGGAGGCAGCTTCCCTTCAGAAAAAGCCATCTCTTCAAACTAAAATATTTCCGACCGCCCAGGTCCAAGACCTTTCGAGAGTAACAACACGAACTAAATTTTCTCGCAGATTTGGCTGCCGAACTTGCACGGCTCAGGCGGCCAGGTAGGAGTGGCGAGAGAGAGGTGCCGCTAGAAGAGCATGTGGATTTTGGGTTTACTTTATTAAGGATATTTTCATCCACTTAGCGAAAGAGTTAACCCCCGTCACATGTTCCCGTTAGCAAAATATCACAATGTGACCATAATAAGACATCAAGTGCCACATCGTCACCTTCAAAACTTCAGGTATAGTATAGTTAAGAGACTTTGTATAATTAACTCTTGAACATATGCCCCTGATATAGCACATGCCATACCCACGCTCCACATGGCGCCTATTGTGAACGCGTTAACTATATAGTGCATAGAATCTTGACGTTATAGGTACCGACTTAATCCGATGCGTTGTGTACCAAGCATGCTACATGTGATTTTTCTTTTTAAAAGATGCAGCCCTGCATCTGATCTCTAATTGACATGTTGTAATAACACAGATGGAATGTATCCCTTCTGGCTTACGATACCTGTAAGTGACAGACAACCGCGTCTGATGTAACTATACTATTGGATGAGATGTATACACAACACGCACCTCAACATTAGGTGTCAAGAATTGTCTCGGGTGCAAAGTCAGGAACCAGATCCATCTGCAGTCAATGTTCTCATTAGACATATGCTTAATGGAGAAGATAATCGTGTCTCTGTTACAAAGTGGGGTACCTCATGGAAAGCCATACGAGGGTATGTCGCATCAACCACATCTAGCAGAACAACAAAACCAACTGCTGGGATCCCATGGTCCTCTTCAACATGTCCACGTGGTAGATCGAATAACACGCTCCCATTGTGAAAGCTGCAATTACCATTACATACAAGTTAATCATATCACCTAGACCGTAATCTAAAAATATGAAATGGAGATCATATTACTCACTATGCAAAAAGGCATAGCTCCCATTCTTCCCAAAATTGTTGTATGATCCGTTGATAACAAATCATATAGTCCTATGCCCCATATACACCATCAACTTGGCGTATTGCTATCACTCGATGAGCCCATGCCACCCATTCCGTCAGATGTTCATCGAAATCACGCCGGTCAACGTCAACTTTTCCCCTTAAATTAATGGCGTGCCAGCCATCGTCAATGTCGGATGATATAAGAATATCCTAGCAGCCAATGAATTGCCGCAATATACGGTCTGAATAATACTGCTCGGCAATGTGAAAATAAATCGGAGGCACCCTCATCCTATGAATTCCTGAGTCCTGACTGTCCAAGCAATATTCTAGTAATGCTTGTATTATCTATGCAGTATAGGGCATCCACATCACCTGCACCGGAAAAATGGCATCAAACAAATATACACATCCACACCATTTTCTAAATGACTTTTACTGACATGTGAAGGCAAGGGTTTTCTCCTAGTATATCATGGTAGCATGGAAATCGTATCATATGTGATCTATGTCAATTAGTCGTAAGTGACAACAGAAATTAAAAATTTTCGATGAAATCACATGACATGGGACCCATGTCATTTCATCTTGATCACAAGCAAGTTTTACCATTACCTCTTGTTGCGTCATCATGATCCTCATGTCTCTAAACAAAAAGACCTCTTGTCTCAAGTCCGTTAGGACGGAATGAGCACTTGCGAGCGTGTGGATGAGACACATTTTTCTCCCAATCCGAACTGATGATTCGAGCACTCAGAACCTCCTGATTTTGTCTCACGAAATCCGTAGTCTTCCTAATGAGCATGGGGCATCGAAGAAGATGGAGATCCACAAGCATTCGATTCGACAGCGCGGCGACGAAGCTCTCATCAAAACTTAGAGTGGGCGACCACTAAAGTTTGAGAAGAGGAGAGCTTGGACATATATGTGAGAGAGAGGGAGAGTTTTGTTGCTTCAAGTTGTATGTTGAAAAGCCCAAGGTTGACCCTTCTCTTATACATTGGATGGCTAGGATGCACTCCGAATTGAAATCATGGTCGAGTTGTTGCAACAATTTGCAACAACAATTAATTAATTTTAATAAATAAATAAATTGAAGACATTATACAATAAATATATTTCTAATTAAATCAATTTAATGTGGAATAATAAGGAAGGAGGACATCTGCCTTCCTAATTAGGGTGGTCTGCTACCATGGAAATTCTCTCCATATGGCCATCCATTCCTATTAGGAATGGAGCGCCTCCTTTGTCTAAAGTGACGAACTCTCAAATCTCATCATATTTTCCACATGTTGCAACAACTTTTGTTGCTTGAATTTTTGCTAAAATAAATCCAAATTATTTTATGACAATTTCAATCATGTCATTGATAATTATGAATCATATTCATATATTCAATATTAAACATAAATTACATTTACATTTAATTATAAAATGTGAATCCAATTCACATTTAATTGTATAATGTGAATGCAATTCACACTACCTTAATAAATTTTAAATTATATTTACAATTAAACTCTCTATGATATTATGAATCAAATTCACAATATAAATCTAATTATTGTGGATAGTTCTATCCACAATAATCATATCTATGATAATTAAATCCAATTTAATTATCTTAGATGCCTCTTTACATTTATCCAAGTAATGTGAATTATATCCACATTATTACTGATAATTAAATCACATTTAATCATCAATTTTCCAATGTTCATATATTATCAATAATAGAATTATTCTTGAACTCTTTCAAGAATAATGTGCTTTCTATGCGGATACTTGGAGATAAGGACATGACAACTTTATATTCCATTTATAATGATTTGGATATTAAGATCTAATCTCATTTCTAGATCTAAAAGACCGCTCAGAGCTGCCTGATCAAGTCAGACATAATATCTAATCTTCTCACTGCATCTGAGTCATATTCAAGTCAATGTTCAACTTTTGGACTAAGATCGAATAATCAATCGACTGAATGGAGTCATTAAAATTCAAACATGTTTCATCACTTCCTTGGAATGAAAGCATCACTGTTATACAATCAATTAAGATCACATCATCCTCGAGTATTCTTAATACAATATATCATGAATATTGGAAGACCTAGAATGAACCCGAAGTTCTAATCGTATTTGAACTGTCTCCTTCAGGGTTTCATCATTAAGTTTCTCATTTGATCATTAGGAGTGGTGTCGATAATATGTTTTCCAAAAGCATATATCATACCTACAAATTTTGCCATGCTTCCAAAGCAAGATGACCATCGATGGAATTTGATTGGTACCAATATCTCATGAACGAGCTCATGTTTTCCAATTCAGTAACGAACCTGTATGATCCCTTTGAGAGATCGTATTTTTGATATGCCCTTGTATGCATACCAGCTCATCAGTGTATAGACCATGATTAGGTCATCAACCTAATGGTTTGTCTAATGTACATACTTAGACATATAATAACACACATGTCTCTGGTCAGAGGATGCATGCCTATATCGTGACAAAATACGATATAGGTCTTGGTTATCTCGATCTCGTTAAGTCTACTCTTTTACCTAACTTATCTGACACCTTCAACTCTATTCCCATGTAAAGGACATGTATCAAGAGGTCAATCAGATATAAGCTTTTGGAGTAAGGATTGCCATCTCTTTCTCAGACTGGAGATCCTTTATCAACAATCATTTGACGGTGCTTGATGAGTCCTCAATCTAGCTCTTTAAATATCATCCAAGCAGCAACCTCTATGTTTCAATCATTTAATCAACGGCTGCATGATTATCAAGATGGCCATGGTACATAGTCCTAATTGTATTATATCTCAGATAGGGATTGAAAAATCAATATCTTTTATTGATTTGTAAAAGGATCACAATAAAATTTATTGTAAAATGATTTTTCCTAGGCTCACATGTCCAACAATCTCTCACAAGTCCTCAGAACTATGAAAGTAAATACTTAAACCCATACTCATTACATGATGGTCGAAAACCTTATGGGAGAAATGTTTGGTAAGGGGATCATCAACGTCATCAGCAAAGGTCACCTTAGTGATGATGCCACCATGCTTTTGTATCTCCTGAATGATGTGGTATTTCCTTTTCACACGTTTTCTCTTTTGATGCCATCTTGGTTCCTTCGCCTGAGCTATGGCTCCTGTGTTATCATTGAGTAGCGAGATGGGAGTATCAAAGGAAACTACGCTAAGTTACAGGATGAACTTGTGCAACCACATCGCCTCCTTTGTAGCATTTGACGTGTCTATGTATTCAACTTCTGTCATCGAATCAGCAGTGGTGTCCCGTTTCTTGCTTCTCCAGCTTGCAACACCATTGTTTAACGAGAATACAAACTCTGAAGTTGACTTGCGATCATCAATGTCAGAGCAAAAGTCTTAATCTGTGTATCCTAAGACTTAGATATCACTATCTCCATAGACCAAGATGTAGTTTATGTCCTTCTTAGATACTTGAAGATGTTCTTCACTGCATTCCAACATTGTTCACCATAAAAGGATTTGTAACAGCTTACTAATCCAACAGCATAGCATATATTCAACCTTGTGCTCATCATGGCAGACGCTAGGCTTACCACAACTGATGCTTAAGGGCATCCATCCATAGCTTTCTTGAAATTTTCCATATGAAATCATTCCAAGATCTTCTTAATGTATCCATGTTGAGACAAACCCCAAATTCTCTTTTCCATGTTTCTAAACAAGTTTCATATCCAAGATATAAGAGACTTCTCCAAGATCTTGCATCTCAAAGGTATGTGATAGTCAACACTAGTCATCATTCCTGTATCATTTCCAATGATAAGGATGTCATCTAAGAAAGCATGACGACCATAATGGCGCTCCTACCGAGCTTCTTGTACACACATAGTTCATCAAGATTCTGAATGAAATCATAACTCTTTATGGTTTAATCAAATATGATGTTCCAGCTACGAGAACCATGTTTGAGCCCATAGGTGGATTTCTTCAGTTTACACACAATTCCTCAATTATGAAGCCCTGGGTCTGCTCCATATAGATATCCTCCTCAAGGCATCCATTGAGGAATGCAGTTTTGACCTCCATCTACTAGATGTCATAGTCAAGATGTGCAACTATAGCTAATAGCGCACTGATGTACTTAAGCATGGACACATGGGAGAATGTCTCATCATAGTTGATGAATTCTTTATGTTTGTAGTCCTTGGCTACGAGACATATCTTGAAGGTATCTACCTTCCATTAGGTCCTCTCTTTCTCTTAAAGATTTATCTACACATAATGAGTTTACCCCCTTAGGTAGATTCTCTAAGTGCATAGAGTATATTTCAGACTTCATAGCTAAAGTCCATCTATCCATCTCATGATCAGCGAGTGCTTCATCAAATGAAATTGAATCATTAACAGACTCTATTGACACATGGAATCCATACCTTTTAGGTGGCATAACAATCCTCAAATTTCTTTGAAGAGGTACAAGTGTTTCATCTTCATTTATCTCTTCAGTTTCTGGCTCAGGAATCTCAGTATCCTTAGGTGATTCAGTGAATTCCTTTACTTAATTTTGTTTTGACTTTTAAGGAAGTCATCCTCTAATAATTTTATATCCTTAGAAAGAATCATTGTGAGTCTCAAGGTCGTAAAGTTGGTATCCAATATCGTCCTTTACATACCTAATGAAGTAACACTCTCTGCTAGATTCTAGCTTACTTGCGTTCACATTCTTAGCATGGACCAAGCAACCCCAAATCCTCAAGTGTTTAACACTGTGTTTGGTTCTGAACTAAAGCTTATGAGGGGTTTGTGATACATATTTGATAGGAATATTATTAAGGATAAATATTACAGTATCTAATGCATATCCCCATAAACTAAGAGGTAAATGTGATTTAATCATCATTGATTGGACCATGTCCATGATGGCCATGTTGTATTTTTCAGCAACAACATTTAGTTGGGGAGTTTCAGGAGGAGTGAGATTGGATACAATTCCTCTCTCTTTAAGGTATTCCTAGAATTCATTTGAGAGATACTCGTTACCTCAGTCAGATCGAATCCATTTAATCTTCATATCGATTTGGTTCTCAAACAAAGCCATGAATTCTTTGAACTTTTCAAAGATTTCATATTTGTGATGCAATTTGAAGATAAACCTGTACCACGAATGGTCATTAATAAACATCAAATTATATTGATATCTATTTTGAGTCACGATATTGAAGGGATCACATATATTGGTTTGTATTAGGTCAAGTATACCTTCATATTGTGTACTTTTATTTCAGAAGGGTGCTATGGTCATTTAACCTCGAATGCAATGTTTGCTAGTAGGTAAACTTTGGACCTGTAGAAAATCTAATGGTCCATCTTTTACCAATCTATTGATCGTATCAACAAATAAATGATCAATCCTTTGATGTCAAATCATGGTTGAATAATTTCCATCCTATTTAGATCTTTTAAGATTTTTATTAGTGGTAGTAACATTCATTTTAGATTCATCAATGCATAATTCAAAGAGTCCACCAAGAGTTAGAAAACTATCTGCAATATGATTACCATAACGACTTATGACAAGTTTCTCACAGAACGTGAACAAATATCCATTTCTAATTAATTAGAGATAGATATGACTATCTCCCCTTCATCAAGTTTTCTGATTTCCTGAAACAAATGTAATAAATTGCATACACGAATAAAAGCATCAGAATCAATGACCCAACTACCTTCTCATCCTACAAGAAAATTGATTTCAATGATAAAAGTAGATTTCGTACCTGTTGGAGCCTTACCGTTCTCTATTTTTTTCGGTAATATGGATAATTTCTTTTTTAGTACCCCGGCTTCTTGCAGTGATGACAAACATCGGCTTTCTTCGATGCTATCAGTGTGGAAGCTTGAGAGCATGAGCCGACAGCTTGACTCTTCTTCTTCTTCTTATGGGCTAGACCCTTCCCTTTGACATGTGCAACCATTGCACTTCTAATAGGATTTTCCTTCTTCCTGACATTCTCAGTGGACTTCAATGAAGATATCACCTCAACATTCGTCAACCTCAACTTATTTATGTGGTATGATACCACAAAGTTGTTGAAAGACTTGGGCAAAGACAATCGAATAAATTCAGACTACATGTCTACATCCATATGTGCCCTAAGGATATCCAGTTCAGAGAGGTAACCAAATATTTTGATTACATGCTCTCTAACTAATGTCCCTTCCCACATCTTGCAGCGAATCAGTTCTTTCAAGAGCTTATAGCGCTGAGTACGATTCAATCATCGAACATCTCCTTAAAATTCAGCATTATGTCCTTAGCACTGTCCATATGCACATGTTGCTTTTGAAGCACATTGGACAAAGACTCCACAATAAAAAAACTAGCCAATGGATGATCTTCATCAGATTTTTCAATGTATTCTAATTCTTCCATTGATGCGGGGTTTGTATGCTTGTTCTTGGTGAGCACATAGCCGATGCGCTCCGTCGAGAGAACATGCTCTAATTTTGAGAGCCAATCCGAATAATTCAGTCCAGTCAATTAGCTGACCTCCAGAAGTTTGCTGAGAGGGTTCATGGATTTCATATCTGAGATTAAACATGTACTTATTAGAATATATAAATAATTTCATATATATATATATATATTCAATTTTAATTCATTTGATTAAAGAATTTTAAATCAAAGTTGTCTTACCTTTTAATACTTTGAAAGCCCATTCCCTTTTTAAAATTTCAAAGCAAGCGATATACCTATCATTATATCTCTAGCAAGACCGGGATCTCTCTTCTACCAAATAATATGAGAAAATGTAACTTAGGTAAAGGAAGTGAGAGCTCATTTTGCCTTACAAGTTCAACTTGCATTTCTCAATTCTCTCTTTAACACCTGAACCCACCACCCTTAAGGTGATTTTGTTCCATTGTTAATTGATCCATTAACAGGAATATCACTTGCTATGCGTAATCCAATACTGCCTCAATTATATGAGGAACAATATTGGGATCACTACACATATAGTCCATCTCTTTCGAGAAGTAAAGAGCTCAATCCATGTATTTTAATCGTTGGAGCTATGATTTTGTACAAGCATATCCCCCATACAATCCATGAAAATGGAACACTTTACCTTGACGGGAGACCATGGATGTCATCTTATGATCCTCTATACCCCGTTCAAATTTCAGTTAATCATTTTGAATCTTCTTATGATTAATTCTTCCAAGGGAATTACAATTCTATTAATAATAGACTGTTTATTTTAATTATATTAGATTAATTTAATCACATTAAAATATTTATCAATCCAATGTAACAAACAAACTAGTATACAACTTCACATAGTACAATTATATTATTCTATTTAGTTGTTTAAAGTACGTAGAACCTTCTCATGCGAACTTTCCTTGAAACGGATCCAACCAGGTCGGACATATAATGCTAACATGGAGCACTTCCACTGCAAATGCAACGTAGGGTGCCGATTAGTTAATCCATTAGCATATCCATGTCCTAGATACCATCACCGATTCAACTCAAAAACAACATAATCAGTACAAATTGTACTGAGAGGTTTTATCGATCATTTTCTCTTGATGACTTGCATGATACTATATAATAATCAAGCGGAAACTTAAGTATATTAAAAAAATTTTAAAGACCTAAATCTCTAGTCATATCAAGCAAACAAAGTTATTTATGCATGTAAAAGTTGAATTACAACTAATGTAATTTGAACTAGGATTTTGCTATGAAACATTCATTCAATGGAGGTTGATGATTATCAGATATTTCTCTAAATATATGAAACATCATTTAATCATGGTAAATTCATAATTTCTATGATTAATGAATGATAAACACATTAAAAAACATTCTTGAGATAATACAATCATCTTCCAATCCATCTTCACTAAATATCACATATCTTGGGCAAACAGAGTCGAATCGTATGAAATAAATTCAAATGATTTGATAGTTCAATTATTAACTTAATTAATGTGTATTCAACATGTTTCATGACAGAAAGATAATAACAAAAAATCATTTAATTACATATTCGAGTTTACATGCAAAAATACTGTGGAAACTTATGGTTTTAAAATGATGTCCATTCGATGCCAACCATTGGTGAATATTTTGGGGACATATTTAGAAATTCTAAATACATTTAAGTATCCAAAAAGTTCATTCAAACAGAGTACAAACAATAGCATTTTTATGTGAGCAAAACACTATATGAAAAAATATCAATGCAAAAACAACAAGTCTCGTGCATCCGATATCCAAAACCTTATTTCTTTTTTTGGGTTTGGATCACATCAAGATATTCAACCAAGGATATGACATCACTTGAAGGTAAGGGTTTTCACCTCACACATCATGGAAGTATGGAGATCGCATCCTATGCGATCTAGGTCGGCAGCGGGAATTAATTTTTTTTTATAAAACCACATGACATGTAAACCATTTCCATGTTGTTTCATCTTGATCACAAATAAGTATTAGGGTTACCTCTTGTAGCATGATCACGATCCTCGTGTCTCTAAATGAAGAGACCTCCTATCTCAAGTCTAATCGGACGGAGTAAGAACTTGTAGGTGCGTGGATGAGACACATGCTTTTCCGCAATCCGAGTTGATCATCTGAGTGCAGAACCTCCTGATTTTGTCTGAAGAAATCCATAGTTTTCCTCACAAGCACAAAGCATCGATGAAGACGGAGATCCACATGCAGTCCGATCCAGCATTATAACAACACCACAATGATGATGAAGCTCTCACAAATCTCTAGAGTCGATGGTCACTAGGGTTTGAGAAGAGGAGATCTTGGACATATATGAGAGAGAGTTTTGTTACTTCAACTTCTATGTTCAAAAGTCTAGGGTTGTCCTTTACTTTATACAAAATTGGATGGTTAGGATGCACTCCTAATTGAAATCAATGGTCTAGATTTTATTGCAACAATTTACAATATGAATTAATTAATTTAAAATAAATAAATAAGCTGAAGACATCCTCCAATAAATTTAATTCTAATTAAGATAATTTAACGTGGAATAATAAGGAAGAAGGGCATCCTCCTTTCCAATTAGGATGAACAACCACCATAGTGATTCTCTTCATGTGGCCATCCATTCCTATTAGGAATGGAGCTCCTCTTCTTTTCTAATGATGAGATTCTGAAATCTCATCACATTTTCCATGTGTTGCAATAACTTTTGCTGCTTGAATTTTCACCAAAATAATTCCAAATTATTTTATGATAAATTCAATCATGCTATTGGTAATTATGAATCATATTCATCCGTCCATTATTAAATGTAAATCACATTTACATTTGCTTGTACAATGTAAATCCAATTCACATTTAATTTTATAATGTGAATTCAATTCACATTAACTTAATAAATTATAAGTCATATTTACAATTAAACTCTTTATGATATTATGAATCAAATTCACAAAACCAATGTAATTATTATGGATAGTGCTATCCATATTAATCATATCTATGATAATTAAATCAAATTTAGTTATCTTGTACACCCTTGTACATATATCCACATAATGTTGATCATATCCACATTATTAATGATAACTAAATCACATTTAATCATCAATTTTCCACTGCTTAGATATTGTCAACAATAGAATTATTCCTAAACTCTTTCAAGAATAATGTGCTTTCTCCACAGATACTTGGAGATAAGGACATAGCGACTGTATATTCCATGTATAGTGACTTGAATATTAAGATCTAATCTCATATCCAGATGTAGAAGACCGCTCAGAGATGTCTGATCAAGTCCGACATAAAATCTAATCTTCTCATTGCATATGAATCATATTCAGATCAATGTCCAATTTTTGGAGTAATATTGGATAATCAGTCTACTAAAAGGAGTCAGTAAAATCCAAACTTGATTCATTACTCCCTCGAAATGGAAGCTTATAAGGTCGATTAAAATCTCATCACCCTCAAGTTTTCCAAATACTTGTACATCATGCATACTGGAAGACCTAGAATATACTCGAAGTTCTGATCACATTTGAACTATCTCTTTCATGGTTTCATTATTAAGTTTCTCATTTGATCCTTAGGAGTTGGTATCGATCATATGCTTTCCAAAAGCATATATCATACCTACAAATTTTGTTATGCTTCCAAAGAAAGATGATCATCAATAGAATTTGGTTGGTCCCGATATCTCATGAGTGGGATCATGTCTTCCGGTTCAAAAGTGAACATGTATGATCCCTTTGAGAGATCGTATTACTCATATACCCTCGTATGCACACCATCTTGCCGGTGCATAGACCTTGATTAGGTTATCAACCTAATGGTCTAGATAATTTACATGCGTCGACATATAGTAACACATCTGTCTCTAGTCAGAGGATGCGTGCCTATATCGTGACAACATACGATATAGGTCTTGGTTATCTCAATCTCATAAAGTCAACTCTTTGACCTAGCTTATTCGACACCTCTGAATCTCTATTCCTATGCAGATGACATGCATCAAGAGATTGGTCGGATACCAGCCTTTGGAGTAAGGATTGTCATCTCCTTTTCAGGCTAGAGATCAGTTTTCAACAATCATTTGATGGTGCTAGATGAGTCCTCAATCTAACTCTTTAGATATCATCCAAGCACCAGCCTCTATGATTCAATCATTGAATCAATAGCTATATGATTATCAAGATGACCATGGTACATAATCTTATACGTACTAAGGGACCTTATAAGTGGATTTATTCATTAATCTCAGATGGAGAGTGAAAAATCAATAACTTTTATCATATATAAAAAGGATTTCAAATTTATTGTATAAATGGTTCGCCTTGGGCTTACATGTCCAATAACCTGCTCTGAGGCTTGTGTATCAAATGCATTTAAATATGGACACGCCACGAGAGTGAGTTGCCGTTGCTCTATGTTGGAATCATTCCCAAGCCCTAAGCAGCAATAAGATGACATTCCCTTAATTCCTCCACTGCCATATCTGAGGCATAATATAGATTCCTGTAAAGTTAAGCAAGGGCGACTGAACTCCAACTGAGAGTCCTTGCAAGCTCAAAAATGTCCAATAACGGCAATGTTAATAGGGATATCATCGAACCCGATTTATCTGTGAACATAATGCCATCAAAGATCTGGAGAATATAGGCTCTAGCATATTGTCTCAGTGTCTCCTCGTCCACATCATCTAGTAGATGTGCAAATTCCATGTGCTATTCGGTTGTTAGAACTCATGATCCAACTATATGTGACTATGAAGACCTTACACCCAACAACTGCTCGCAAACATCAGCTCACTTGCTACATGCGGTCGTCGTCTCTATCACTACGTGGCAATCTACCCATATTTCTGTCAAAACTGCCAGATCCTGCAGGGTTATTATCATCTCCCCATGCCCTATATGGAATGTGTGCATCTCAGGACACCAATGCTCTACCAAAGACATCACATGATGTTAATCGAGTGAGATGAATTCTAACTCCGACATGCCCTCCAAGCATGCCTTCTTCACATATTCATGGGTCCAAGGGAATATGTCGCACTAGTCTATCAGCGCAGGCATCATAACCACAATGTAGCTTGAAAAGAATTTATTTGCTCTATTATTTATGAAAAACCAACAACACCATATTTTTTTAATATGTAGATACAACTCACATCACCATCCAACACAATGTGAACAATGACGCTCCTGATTGATTAAAATAGAGCAATCAGTGGGACCCGAGTCCATATGCAAGTAATAACAAATTTTTTATGTTAATAAAAAATAGATAATAACCTCATTGTATAAAATAAGTATAAAGAAAATGCTCACCTTTGTTTGGGAACTTCCTTTTATTATGATCTTCGCTATCACATTGACCACTTTTTTTTAATTTCTTAGCGAGGGACCAACTCTCGAGGATGATTGTGGTAGTTGTCTATTTGTAGTTGGACATTCTTGCCTACTATGACCCAAAGGTCCGCTTCCACTGTAAGTGTTTTTTTTGCAAAAGAGATCTCACAATTTTCTTATTATGCATCCTCATAGATCCCGGTTTGCCTTTCCCCAGTTTCTGATCCTTGTCGGGCGTGTGTTTAAGATATTCAATGTGATTCCAAGTATCTCTGTCACTGATGGGATAAAATTTCCCTGTGAAGACTTTGAGTTGATGCTCCCATGAGTACCGTTCACCTACAAAGTACTCAGTATCTGCATGCCTATGAGAAATAACTGTTAGAGCATGAGAACTTGATGCTCCCATGAGTCCATTCCGGGTGTAATACATGGGGGCGGATCGTCTACTGTAGCATCCCCTACTGTAATGAAGGGGATGTGTCGGATGCGGGATGGACAACAACAGACGATCCTCTCACGTAATACACACTGGTAACAACTTCAAATAGAAGATCATGTTGTCCTTGGATCTGTGTCACTAAACTCCCATTAGCATAGGCGCTCCATTTTTGTAATCTATTGAATGCAGTTTTGGTGAATATCTTCCCTTCTTAATGGTTGTTTAAACTTCGTACGCACGATTATTAAAATACTGACAACAACAACAACAACAAAGCCTTTTCCTACAATTAAGTAGGGTCGGCTACATGGATTCTTTGCCTCCATTCAGATCTATCTTGGGTCAATCCCGGGCTTATATCCACAAAACAAAGATCCCTTCGTATGGTCTCCTTCCAACACTTCTTGGGCCGTCCCCACCCTCTCTTAGCCAGCTCAACATCCCAACACTCGCATCTCCTAACTGGTGCATCAACCGATCTTCTTTGCAAATGACGAAACCATCTTAAGCGGTTTTCTCGCATCTTATCCTTGATCGGAGCAATACCAACTTTCTTTCTGATTGCATCATTCCGAATCCGATCTTTACGTGTGTGTCCACGCATCCACCTTAGCATTTTCATTTCTGCTACAACCATTCTCTGCACATGTCTATGGTTCACATACCAACATTCAGATCCATAGAGCATAGCAGGTCTCACGGCTACTTTGTAAAACTTTCCTTTGATTTTTAAAGGAATTTTGTTATCACAAAGAACAACAGAGGCTCCTCCCCACTTTAGCCAACATGCATTTGTTTTATTAGTAACATCTCCATCAATTTTCCCATCATGTTGCAAAAGAGATCCCAGATATCTAAAAGAATCTCTCTTCCGAATGTTATCATCACCAATCTTCACCTCAATTCCTTCACCATTGCTTCCATCAAAGGTGTACTCCATATATTCTGTCTTAGACCTACTTATACGAAATCCTTTACTCTCTAACTCATGTCTCTAGACCTCAAGCTTCTCATTTACTCCATCTCTAGTCTCGTCAATCAACACAATATCATCAGCAAATAACATACACCAAGGTAACTCATCTTGAATGTGACTTGTCAACTCGTCCATAATCAAAGTAAAAAGAAATGGACTCAAAGCTGAACCTTGATGCAAACCAATGTTGATGTCAAAATAGCCAGTCTTCCCAGACAGAGTCCTTACGCAAGATAAAGCCCTATCATACATGTCCTTTATGAGGTTAATGTATAGGACAAGCACTTGTCTCTTCTCCAAAACTCTCCACAATATCTCTCGTGGGACAGAATCATAAGCCTTCTCCAAATCAATAAAGATCATATGGAGGTTCTTCCTTTTAGCTCTATAAATCTCCATTGTTCTCCGCAACAAATGGGTGGCTTCAATAGTTAAGCGACCTGGCATGAATCCGAATTGGTTTTCTTTGATGTTGGAAATTTGCCTCAACCTTCTGTCGATCACACGCTCCCAAATTTTCATAGTGTGACTCATCATCTTGATACCTCTATAATTTGAACAGTTTTGAATGTCTCCTTTATTCTTATAAAGAGGCACCACGGTATTCCTCCTCCAATCTTCAGGCATTTTTTTTCTTTACCAAATAACATTGAATAGATTCGTAAGCCAAGTCAAACCGCGCTCACCTAAAACTTTCCATACTTCTACAAGGATGTCATCCGGTCCTACACCTTTCCTTGGTCTCATAACCTTCAAAGCCTCCTCTACTTCCTTTCTTTGTATCCGTTTATAGTTTGCACGATTCAAGTAACTTTCACTACTAGCTACATCATCCAAAGTGGTCTCTCTATTTCCTTCCCCAATGAAAAGTTTATGGAAGTACTGCTCCTATCTAGTCTCTGTATCATTCCGAGTAACAAGCACGTGACCTTCCTCGTCTTTAATGCATCTCACTTGAGAAAGGTCTTTGGTATTTCTTTCTCTTGCTTTGGCCAACCTGAATATATCCTTCTGACCCTCCTTAGAATCGAGATTTTTATACAAAACTTCATAAGTTTTCGACTTAGCTTCGCTTACAGCCTTCTTTGCTATTTTGTAGTTTGTGACAGTTTCCTTTGTTCTATCCTTAGACATAGCTTTGAAGCATGCTCTTTTAATTTTTAGCTTCTCTTGCACCCCTTCACTCCACCACCAAGCCTCCTTTTGACCCAGGACTCCTCCCTTTGACTCACCTAGCATCTCTTTGGCTACCTTTCAGATACAAGATGTTACTGCCTCCCACATCTCGTTTGCACTTCCACTACAATCCCAAGATAAATCTTCTAAAACCTTCTCCCTGAAGCTCGATTGCTTCAGTGGAAGATTCCACCATCTAGTTCTAGTGATCTTAGGAACCCTCATTTTTTTACCAGCCCTTTTATTTGTACATGCAAGACTAACAAGCGATGTTGGGTTGTCAAACTCTCTCCTGATATTACTTTGCAGTCTTTACAACACAACTGATCTCTTCTCCTCAATGCAAAGTTATCTTTCTGTGTCTCGTTGGCCCACTCTTATAAGTAGTTAAATGCTCCTCCCTCTTCTTGAAGAGAGTGTTTGCTATGAAAAGATCATATGCCATTACAAAATCCAGGATGGCTTTTCCCCCTTCATTTCTATCCCCAAAATCATGTCCTCCATGAACACTAGCATACCTTGAAGCATCTTTTCCCACATGTCCATTAAGATCTCCCCTAAAAGCAAATCATCTCTCTTTGTGAGATTCCTTGTAAAATCTTATCTAGATCCTCCCAAAAAGCTTGTTTAGTCCTTTCATCTAAACCAATTTGCGGTGCATAAACTAAGATTATATTCAGAATTTCTTCTTCAAGCACCAATTTTAGCAAAATAATCCGATCCTCGAATCTTTGCACCTCAACCACACAATCCTTCAAATCCTTATGAACAACCACTCCAACACCATTTCTACCCTTATCTTTACCTGAATAACAAAGTTTAAAGCATGTCTTCTCGATCTCCCTTGTTTTCTCTTCAACCCATTTAGTCTCTTGAAGACATAGTATATGAGTCTTTCTTCTTTCCATCGTATCCACTATCTCCATCAATTTTCCAGTCAAAGTGCTAATATTCCAACTATCAATCCTCAACTTCCGTTGCAATCTCTTTTGGACTAGCTTCTTTACCCGCATGTGTCCATTATACGAGAACCCTTGTAAATTTTGGACTACATCCGGACGGTGATGCAACGGAACTAGCTTAATTACCCGCATGCGTTCCTCATGCGAGAACCCTTGTAAATCTTCAACTACATCCAGGCTGCGATGTAGCGGCCCTTGCCAATTTTTCATTGCATTCGGGCGATGCAACGCGTCGCAAGTAGGGAACGCCCCAACTAAATCTGTATGTTTGCTTAAATCCATGTTGAAAAGATCCGACTGTTGTGAAGCAACATCCTAAATAATATTTTTTAAAAAAAATATTATTTAGGAAGTTGTCTCCGACTATTTTACGCTGGTTGTCGGCTACCTAACGCAACCCTCCTCATTTACCCGGGCTTGGGACCGGCCATGGCTGAGTTATTAAAATACTGAACACAATTATAAAATATTTTTAAGTTCTTTAATAGGCGAACACCTTGCATCTCTCGGGACAACAATCTAGCTTTCGTTGAGGTTGGTCATCGCATGCCCAAATCTAAACCCCCCATCGTAGGCCAATGTCCATTTCTCTCTCGGACAATCAACGGTGGAAAACCATCTAAAAGCGTTAGGATCCTACTCCTTCACCTTTTCCGTGTAATATTCAAATTTCCCCTTCAATGTTTGGAGCGAGGCCGCTGCGATAAGATTTTTCATTGACTCGTTTCTGAACAAAGTTATTGAAATTGCTCACTACACGTTTGGTACAGAAACACCATTCTGCAAATGGAAGGCATAAACCAACGTCCATGTCATTGATAGCTGATTTGATTCCAAGATGGCGATCAGATATTAAGCATATTGGACATGCATCCCATCCCAACGACCTTAATATGTAACAGAGTGAGGAACCACTTCCATGTGGATCTCCATTCTTCATCCACAATGGCAAATGCCAGGGGTACAATGTGGGACTCACCATCTAAGTCGCATGCAATCAGAAGCTTTTATTTGTGTTGCCAAACAAGTGTACATGTCCCGTCAATACTAATCACCAGCCTGAAATGTTCAAAGGACTCAATGCATGGTACGAATGCCCAAAAATAAGATTAGAATGCTCATATGGCAACATCAATGGTCCCGGGAAGTGCTGCCTCCAATGCATGTAAAAAATGTGGCATGTCTGCAAACGATCTCTTGAAAGACCCATGCACGAGTGCAACTGCCTTCCTTTCAACATCCCAAACTCTTTTGTTCGAGACTTGGTATTTATAGATTTTGTTAATATGATCTCCTAGAGTGGAAACTCTAACAACCAGAGTATCCTTGACAAAACTGACAATGCTTGCATATCAAATACACTCTAGAGGGGGAATGTAGTACGAAAGAATTAATTTTTTTTCGTGGATGCTGAAGGTAAGCAATCTAATCCAGTTAGAGACAACAATCCAACGATCACACTGCAATATATGTTAACATGGAAACCCAAGTGGGTAAAAATCACGATCCAAGCCTTCATGACTCGGGATTTCTGGTTAGCCGAGCCAACCAACTTTTCTACTATATCATGGGATATTTAGACGGATATCTCAATCGATTAAAAGCATGAAGCTTACAACCTTAGATCACACACAAAAGTCCCAAATTTCATACATGAGAACCATTCTCATACCATTTCATCAAGATCACGAACGAGTAATAGAATTACTTCTTGAACCGTGTTTGCGATCAAACGTCTCTAAACAAAGAGACTCCCTGTCTCAAATCCGATCCAACTAAGGATACACTTGCGAGCGCGTAGATGAGACGCATGCTTCCCACAATCCAAGTTGACGATCCGAGCGTGGAACCTCCCGATTTCGTCTCACGAAATACATAGCCTTCCTCATGAGCAAAAGCATTGATGAAGGTGGAGATACATGAGCAGTCGATCTGGCATCACAACGACGATACGACGACGACGATGATCTCATTGTCAATAGTGAATAACCACAACATTGAGAGGGAGAGAGAGCAAGAGAGCTTGTGCATGTATGAGAAGAGAGAAAGGCAGAGATTTTTTTGCTTTCCTATTGTTGTTGTAAGAGAAATAACTAGATGTAGCCTTTCTTTTATAACAAATTGGATGATGGAGATGCACTCCTATTTAAATCAATGACCATGATTTTGTTGCATAATTTTGCAACAACAATAAATTAATTTAAAAGAAAATAAATATGTTGAATATTATTCAACAAATTTAAATTCAATTTAATCAATTCATATGGAATAATATGGAAATAGGAGTAGCCTCCTTCCACATATAGAGTGCACGGCCACCATGAAAAAAATCTTTTGGTGGACGCCCCCTCCATACATGGTATGGATGCTCTCTCATTCCAGTGTTGATGAGAACTCATATCTCATCAAATATTTCACGTGTGAAAACAATTATTATTGCTTAAATTCTCACAAAAATAATTTTAAATTATTTTGCGGTAATTTCAATCATGCCATTGATAATATCAATCGAATTCAACCACCAAATACAAAATATAAATTATATTTACAATTAATTATAAAATGTGAATTCAATTCACATTAACATTGAAATTGTAAATCCTATTTACAATTAAATCTCTCCATTATATTATAGATCATATTTATAATATTTATGATTATTATAGATAGTGATAACCATATTAATCATATCTTTTGTAATTAAATATCATTTAATTATCTTATATGACTCTTTTCATGTGTCCAAATAATATGAATGACATTCACATTATTTATGAGAACTAAATCATATTTAATTATCAATTTTCTAATGCTAAGATATATTGTCAATTAATAAATTATTCTTAATCTCTTTTAAGATCCATGGATACTTGGAGATAAGAGTGATTGTACATTCTATGTATATTGACTTGGATATTGAGATCTTATCTCATATCTAGATTCAAGTGAC
Organism: Ottelia alismoides; assembly: GCA_037367405.1. NCBI lineage: Eukaryota > Viridiplantae > Streptophyta > Magnoliopsida > Alismatales > Hydrocharitaceae > Ottelia > Ottelia alismoides. The sequence continues at coordinate 99,029 of JAZKJV010001298.1, forward strand.
CTCTCAAAGATATTTGATTAAATCAAAGCATAAATCAAATCTTCTCATTGCATCTGAGTTACGTTCAGATCATTGTCCAATATTTATACTAAGATCAGATTACTAATCTTATGAGAGGAGTCACTAAAATTCAATCCTATTTCATCACTCTCAGAATGGAAGTGAATGTCATGGTCATACAATCATTTGTGATCACATCACACTCAAGTATTCCTAATACCCGCACATCCTGCATACTGGAAGACCTATAATAAACCCGAAGTTTTTGATCATATCTGAATTATCTTCCTCAGGGTTTTATCATTAAGTTTCTCATTCGGTCATTGGAAGTTGGTATCGATCATACACTTTCCAAAAGCTTTTATCATACCTACAAATTCTTATCATGATTCCAAAGCAAGATATACATGCATGGAATTTGATCGGTCCTAGCACCTTTTGAGTGAGCTCATGTCTTCCGATTCATTAGTGAACATGCATGACCCCTTTGAAAGATCATATTACCCATATGTTCTTTTGTACACATCAACTCGTCTGTGTATAGACCTTGATTAGGTCATCAACATAATAGTCTTCTTAATGTACATACTTAAACATATAGTAATACATCTGTCTCCGGTCAGAGGATGCATGCCTATATCGTGAGAGCATGCTACATATGCCTTGGTTATCTCGATCTCGCTACGTCAACTCTTTGATCTAAATTATCTGACACCTCCAAATCTCTATTCCTCTGTCGAGGACCTACATCTAGAGGTCAGTCAGATATCAACCTTTAGAGAAGGATTGCCATCTCCTTCTCAGGATGGAGATCCTTTCTCAACAATCATTTGGCAATGCTTGATGAGTCCTCAATCTAACTCTTTAGATATCATCCAAGCACCAACCTCTATGATTCAACCATTTAATAAATAGATGTATGATTATTAAGATGGCCATGGTACTGAAGAATTGGTTTGCATGAGATACCAAACGTCTAGTCTTGGAGGGCCTGCAGTGTCCGATAAGTCGGATTCGACAATCGTTGTATCAGCGCCACTCTTGGCTCTCAGTACTTAAACAGTTTGAATCAATCAACAATTAACCCACAAGAATGATTAAACAACATAAATAAGTGAGCTAAAATTTATTTTGTCCAACAAAAATGTGGATACATGATAAGTAATAGGGGTCGAACCACAAAGGAGCATACGAAGTAGAGTAACACAAGTGAATAGACCACTTAGGGATTTTTTATATTTTTTTATTTCTAGCATTTTTGTGGGTTTTATTTTATATATATTATGTTTTTTATTTTTCGAATTTTTAATTTTTATTTTTAAAATTAAAATATATGATTATATATTATAAAAATGCTATATATAGAGAAGGAAAGAAAACGTTGTTTTTATATTTTTAAAATATAATAAATAAACTCAAATTCTAAAACAAAATATTTTGGGTTTTATAAAATTTTTCTCCATTTTAATAATTTTTGTGTAATTTTTGATAATTTTTATAGATTTTTTTTTGAAAATGTACAAAATAAATAAAATAGAAAATCTAGGAACTTGAAATGAGCTCAATAAATATCTATCAAATCAGATTGAGCCAAATATCAATTTTCCTAGTTATTGATAATGTAAAGAAAATTCAAAAATTTAAAATATATTTTTGTGATTATTCTTTGATTTTATATAATTTTTATAAGATTTTCTGTGTTTTTTTTAAATTTTAAGAGTTTTCAATAATATTTTCAAAAATATCTGATTAGAAGTTGAAATATATCTAAACAGGCATATATATATATATATAATTTTTAGATTTTTTTCGAAATATTTTGTAATTTTAATGAATTTTAAAATGCTAAACAGGAGAAAATGCAATGTTTTTGAATTTTTATAAATAGGAAAATAATTGTAATTTCCTTGAGAAAAATATACATGATATATTAAGGTTTTAGTCACTTAAGATAAAATACACGTAATGAGCAGGATACTGCTTGCGTTGATAACAAGGAGAAGATAATTATTTTTGATAAGGAGCAACCGACTTGAACTGATGATATTGTTGTATGTATACCGACTGCTGGTGTTGATAGTGTGGTTTCCATATATGCCCTTGGTGTGGAGACTTGTGGAATTGGTGATGCTGGAAATTTCGGTTCTGTAGACGGGATTGTTCCTGTGGTTCTACAGGAATCTCTACCGGTTCTTTCATAGATTGGCAAGCATGGATTATACTCTGCAGAAGCTCAAGCTACTTAGAAATTTGATCGATCTTATACAGTGACTTGGTTTTTTGTTCGATCACATTTAATTTTTCCAGATCTTCTGATTGTTTTTCAATTATATCATCCTTAGAGAGATGGTTCCCAATGATGTTGAAGTTGGAACTCATGTCTCTATCATCTTTATGGTATAATACCACATTCACAGGCTTGTGTAGGATCGATGGAATTTCTCGAACACCCTAGACGAAGATTGAGCTACCGAGCCTTCGACCATCTCTTCGAAGATCTGCCATACGACATCTTTATCCTTGTTAAGGTACGATCCTACGCACACAAAATCCACAAACCATTGGCTATCTTGGTGCAATCCCACAAAGTAATTCTGGACAAGGATAGTCTTTGGCAGGTCATGATGGCTGCACTTCTCCATGAGATCTTTGAAAATTTCTCACATCTCATGAAACCATTTGTGGGACATCTGAGAGAAGTTGGAGATCAACGTTCTCATTTACTTCAAACAACCCAATGGATAATATTTGTGTAGGAAGGCTGATTTGAGTTCCTCCCAGGTCATCACCACCTTCCCCAAGTGATTGATCCAGTACAATACCTTGTCCTGAAGGTTGAACGGGAGGGTGGTCATCTTCACTACCTCCAACGAGATGTTAGGGTAATGCATAGTACTGCAAATCATGTTGAACTGCTGCAGGTGAATATATGGCTCGTCATTGGTGTTGCCATGGAAGATAGGTAAGAGATGAAGCAATGATGGTTTCAACTTGAAGTGTCTGTGAATCGTAGATATTCTGATCCACTCAGTAACCTGACCAAAGACTGGGTTATATGTCTCCTTTAGAGTTGCTTTGGGTTATCCTCCTCTATCATCTCCTTCTCCATGGTTTCATGCATGCTGCTCATCCTCATTCCCACCATGGCATTCTTCCTCCTCTCCTCCTCGACTTTCTCTATCCCTCCTCATCTCAACGAGCATTTCTTTGAAGGCCACTTGGGTGAGAGCTTGAGTCATCAACTATTGCTAGGTGGGTTGAATTGAGGCTAGTAACTGGTTGTTGACTTCAATCTGATCTATTTTTTCATCCGAACTTCAACTGTAACTCGGGCTCCTGATCGGATGCATAATCTGCATTTAGAAATAGAATCTGATTAATCCTCATAAAAGAAGGAGCAAGTTCAAGATGAGATTTTGTCTCGAACAATGGATTTGTTGGTGAAAGGAAAGTGGTAAAAGAAGGAAGATCGAGATAATAGTCATCTCGATATTCAAAATGAATGAAGACGGTGAAGTCCAGAGCGAAGTTCGCAAAGTCCGAACTAAGTTCTCGGGAATCACCCCACATTATTGAAGATATCAACATCCGAGAATCGATGTTGGCATTTACAAAATCCTAACAAAGCCAGCGTAGATGCGGCATCTTGAGAATCAAGAGAAGTAGATGTTGGAGGAGGTGAAGGAAATGAAGAATTTCAAGAGGGAGTGATAAAAGAAGGCTCAGAAATGAGCAAGGAAGAAAGATATATGAGAAAAGAAGTGAGAGATAGAAAGACACAAAGGCCTGATGTTTTTATCTTGACCTGCTTTAAACCACATAACAAGGGTTAATTCACCAATTCAACACAATGAGTCGTAAGAGTTTGGCAATTATCTTTTCAAATTTTTTGAGTTGTATCAGGCAATCTTATGAAATTAGTCCTCGGCGGCTATCCCTATAAGAAAGTAAGTACTTCCAGAAAAGTATCTCGTACTTCTCACTTCCTTTGTAACCTATAGTATGCACTTTTAGAGGTCCTTGATATCGGTTCTGGGCCGGCTATTCAACCAAAGAATAAGAGAGAGTAAGCCAATAATGGTGAATCCAATACTTCGGACCAAGTCTGCAAGCGATCGAGGACCTACTCGGATGTGGAATGATGAGACAGACACTCCCGTGAAGGAATGACATATGCTCAATACTCAGACTAGGTTTGTAAGTAGAGAAAGCCCTACTCTTCCACGTACGATAGAAGCACATGTACTTCACCGAGCCCAAGTGATAGTCAAGGCAGCCACATACTGGGTTGTTGGCTTTAATCCTTAGGAGTCGCGCCTCACTCTGTTTGGAAGGTACTTGAATACAATGAGAGTGTTGTGAACCCAATCCAATGAAGTTCAATTATCCAGTTTTAATTAGGTCAAGGTTTTCTTAGCAGATCCTTTTTTAATTTTTATAGCTTTTCAATTGTTTTGAGTATGTTTTATGCAAAAGTCCTATATGTTTGATCGAATCTTGTTTTGACCTCTGTGGACACAATCAGAGGGTAAAAACAAAAAATCAATGCTAGTCGGAAAACGATGACGCAATTCTCAGTCATAATACTTACAATACTTCTCATCTTTCTCTATGTGGGATGCAAGACATAAAATTTTAAACATAAACAATATGCAATACAACGAAGAATCTCCCTAAACATGGAGCTTCTATTATTGTGAAGAACTTGTTAAATTTGACTAGATTCAAGCATAAAACAATAGGTGCAGGAATGATATTAGGGCTTTGGACCTAATTGAATCGAACATCCACTCCTAATGATCTAAGGGCTCATTACACAAAAAGTAAAATGAAAAGAAGGTAGAAAACATAAATCACGGAAAACAAATGAAACTAAGTGAAAAAATAGGGAGGAATAAATATAGAATACGATGAAATCTCAAAAAATCGATCAAGTCCCCTAGGTGAGCAATCACATGATGAGATGGACTTGTGAGAGTTCAAGTGTTCAAGTTCAGATCCTGTATTATTACAAATTAATTGGATGAATATCGCTCTCATAAAATTAAAATAAATCTATGGTAAGGTGATCTGAAGGCTTTTTATCTCTTTTGCTACTCTCTCCTACCAGTGGGCAATGAAACATCAATCTCCATGGCTCTTGGGTGCATTGAACATCTAATGAAATCCTTCCTCGATAAGCGAGGCCTCGCAACACATTCAAACAAGAAGATGGTCAGAATAGTCTTAGATAACAATAGAATAAAGATAGAAATATACAATAAAGAGAATAATAACAGAATATGCTAAGTAGACTACTTTATGCTCTACAAATCGATGCTCCCTGACAACGGTGTCATTTGATGAACCGGTTCACTCGAGATAGCTAACATCCAGTCTTGGAGGGCCTGTGGTGTCTGATAAGTAGGATTTGACAATTGTTGTATAGTCTCCTCTCTAGGCTCAGTACTCAAAAAATACGAATCAATCAACAATTAACCCACAAGAAAGATTAAACAATGTAAATAAGTGAGCTAAAATTTATTATACCTTAAAAATGTGTAATATGACAAGTAGTAGGGGTCAGACCACAAAGTATCACACGGGGTAGAACAACAAAAGTGAATAGAACTTAGGGATTTTTTATATTTTTGATTTTTAATGTTTTGTGGGTTTTAATTTATATGTATTTTTATGATTTTATTTTGCAAAATATTATTGATTTTTAGAAATAAAACATATGCTAATATATATTATAAATATGTTAAAATGGGGCTGCCCTCGTGCCATTTTCCCGCTTTTTTTTTGAAAAATATCACCATGTATATTCATCTATATACCCCTCTAATATTCCATTTGAATTTCGTCAGAAACATAGACTCATATGCCCTCCATTTAGAACAGGTCGACTACAACAATATTTAGACCGTTAAAATTACCTGTTCTAGATGGATAGTATAGGAGTCTTTATTTTTGACGAAAATCGAATGACATATTGTAAGGATATATAAATGAATATACATGGTGATATTTTCAAAAAATAAAAAAGAGATATTTTTAGATGGATGGCAACCCAAATTTTTCCTTACAAATATGCCATATATACAGAGAAGGAAAAGAACATGGATTTTTTAGATTTTTAAAATATAATAAATAAACTCAAAGTTTTAGAAAAATATTTTTGGATTTTTATAAAATTTTATTTATTTTTGGGTATTTTTAAACAATTTTTTTTAAAATTTTCATAAATGATTAAATATGGAAATATACAAATAAATAAAATAAAAATCCAGAAACTTGAAATGTGCTTAATAAATATCTATCAACTCAGAATGAGCACAATATCATTTTTCTTAGATAATAGATAATGCAAAAAAATCTAGGAACTTAAAATTTTTTTTGTGATTTTCTTTGATTTTATATATATTTTTATAAAGTTTCTATATTTTTCAATTTTTAGGAGTTTTCATTAATATTTTAAAAAATATTTGAGCAAAATTGAAAATAAGCATATAAGAGCCTTTTTGAAAATTTTCGAAATATTTTTGCAATTTTTATGGATTTTTAAATGCTTAACATGAGAAAATGCATTTTTTTTGAATTTTTATAAATAGGAAAATAATTTTAATTGCCTTGAGATTAATATACATGATATATTAAGGTTCCAGACAATTAATATAATTTTACTATAATTTTTATATGTAAAATGATATTTTTAATAATTAAAATATAAGTACAAAATTAAATCTACAATAGAGGGTCTTAGTTGCAATTTCTAAGAAAGTTCAGAGCATTTAATAACACTTTCGCAAAGTCTAGGGGCATACATAAAATTTTTACACAATAAAAATATAATACCCAACTGATAGGGATATAAATGCAAATGAATAGAACACCAGGGCCAAGGATGCAAATTTACCAAAAATATTTCAGGTGATATTCAAAGTTTATGAACCAAATAATAACACAAAACCCAAAGGGGGTCCACACAAAATACATGGCCCCTCACACACACATGTACGTGAGGTGACATGGATTTGGACTAAAATGCAATAAACAAAAGACTCAGGATCCATAGTGTAAATATTACAAAAGTTTTACAATAGCAAATTAAAACTAAATATTAACTACAAAAAGGGAGAGGGGGTTAGATTGCAAAATACCCCTATGCGCACTGGTAGACGGTTGAAATGAACTCACTTATCCATGCGACCGATGCTGCGCACCGAGAGCGAGGGGCTTGATCCAACGATGCTGAGATCCCTTAGAAGAACATGGAAGAACAACTGAGAGTTGAACTTCAATCAAGCCTCATGCCCATTCCAGATGGGTTCCTTTACTGCTGAGATACTCGACACGATCTTGTGAGTGTTCCACAATCGGTGGATGGTCCAAAAAGGTCCAGACCCCATTAGAGGAGGTCTGGGAGTTTAGAGAAGAATCGGGCGCCTAGAGATGCAAGCTGAGATGATTCGACCCCCAGATGGAGTAACTTTGAGCGCTAGCTTGCACTAGATGCTTTAGTGCTCGAGGGCAAAGCTCTTCGACCCACAAATGAACAAAAATATGTTCTGGAATGGAGGGAGACTATGCTCCAATGATGATTGAAGAAGGATCTCTGATCTCCATGATCTGTGCAAGATCACGAGTGGATAATGGACTGAGTTGACATGGGATGAAGGGGTAAAGGTGTGAGAGTGGTCAAACGATCGGTCAATGGTCGAATACAAGTGGAACAGAGGCCAAAGCTCGGAGCTCCAACGAACTACGACCTTGGATTTTTAAGCTAAATTAGACCGAATCAACCGAAATAAAATGTAAGACTAAGCCATTGCTCCTCCTAGGAATTAAAAATGCCCAGAAATAAAGAAGCTCACCAACCTGGAGAAGCTGGGAGAAGAACCATCAAGAGAGGTCTTCGACGATGGTTGAATCGCCTCCTCTACACTTCCTCCATGTCGCCAATCAAGAGACTTCATTCTTGTCATGAGGGCAAGCTCCAACAACGATTTTTGGGGAGAAAAGTTGGATTGGAAGGATTGAATTCAAAATTTGGGCAGAGGAGATATTATATCCAAGGCTGACTGAGGAGCCATCTTCACATAGGGATTTTGGTTGAATCGAGGGTTGATTGACACCAATCCTTGATCCGTGTGAGAGATCAGAGGTAGGTAAAGAAATCACAAGAAGGAATCGAAGGAAAAAGAGATCTGCTTCGGGCCAGAAAATTTGTGAAAATGAGGAAAAAAATGAACGGACCGGTCCAAAGAGAGGGTGGCTCAGTTGACCTAGGTCAACTAACACTGCCTCCTCATTGCTCCACGCCAATCGCAATAAGACAAAATAAAAATAAAAAATAGAAAGAAAAAAAGAAAAAAAATAAAATGATTTTATTAAATAAAACTTAAAACATGAAAGTTGTTTCTTATTTTATGTACTATTTTTAGGCGATTTTTATTTATTTATATCAGCCTATTTATATATGTTAGTTTTACAAGTATAATTATAGTATTTATATCTATGTATTATGCATTGTATTTTTAGTTTGTATTTTAGATTTTATTATTATGTGTACCTATTTTATATATTTACAATATAATTAAATATTTTGATTTTTATGAAACAACTTCCATTTTAAAGATTATTTAATTTGGAGTAAAATGAAAGTGAGTATGATTAATTTAGAGTTTTGGTGGAGAAGATATTGATCCAACAAGTCGAGCTTTGTGACTTTTTTAGAGTATTATTATTTATACAATGTACACTGATTATTTTTACAATTATTTTTATCATTTACAAAAAAAATTATGCATATTTTTTTACAAAGAAAACAATTGTGTTTGAGTTGAATTTATGTATGAATAACTTAATGAAAAGAATGTGTATTATATACAGTAATATACATGTGATGAATATAGAAGTAATGGTTGATTTTCTGAAATTTTGGTATTTAGGACTTGTCTCCCACCTACTTTATTCCTTGGCGATTAGGTCAAGTCTTGACTACTCTCAGGGTTAGAGTCAGCCTGAATCTATTACATATATATAGTCTTTTATTTTCTTTATTTTTCTTTTATTTCTTTCTTTATTTATTGTAGGTCAAAATAGTGATAAATATACAATATTTAAACAAGAATTAGGGTTAGTAAAAGAATAGATTTATTGATATTTACAGGTGTTTTACAAGGGATTTTAAGTTAAAATAAATGAATAAAGATGATGAAATGCATATTCATCACTGACACACAACCATTCATGATCAACAGTCAGTTGTTGAAACCTTACCTTGAGCATGACACTTTCATGTTCGTTGTTGACTAAGTTACTGTGATATATCAAGAAGAGCAACCTGCTGGTGACATATCAGACACCTAAAAACATAAAAATATCCTCTCTTGTTCTTCTTTTCTTCTTTTTATGTCTTTTTCTATTCTTTCCTCTACCATTTACTCAATCATCTCTTTCATCACTGTTATACTTAGGATATGCTTCATCTTAAGTATAGGAAGGTAACTAACTCAGGTGCTCATTCTTTGATCCCTCGCCTGTCTCCCAACTTGTTGAATAATTCTTTTCTATACTTAGAGTATCTTTACCCTAAGTATAGGGGGATACAAGCTGAGCCGATATGTTCATACATTCTCATCCTTGATCATCCCCGTGTTGTACTAAGTCTGCTATACTTAGGATTAGTTGATCCTAAGTATGAGGGGACGATCGACCTATAATTTTATTGAGTCATTATAGTATATGCTTTTCTATATTTCTTACGAGTTATGTCTTCCTTTCTGCTCTGTGATCACTATGAGGACATAATTCGAGCTAAGTATGGGGGGCGTATACATGTATATATATGTTAGCCATAATTTGTACTTTTGTATTTTCAATAAGTATGGTTAATACATGGGGTAAGGGTATACGATGAAACAATTGTAAAGAACACACTCATGTCTTTACATAACTTGTATAAAATTCCATTATGTGTATATAAATACCATTAATTCACTAAATCTTTTGAAAAATCCCATAAAAAATTGCAAAATTTCAAAAATACCTAAAATTTCGAAAATTATTTTTAAAACCATGCACAAATTTGCAAATTTTTTTTGAGAAATCCATAAAAAGTTCAAAATTAGAAAATATTGTAACAAAAATATTTCCTTGCATTGCATCAACATTTTTCTGAATGATTTTGACAATTGAATATGTCCAAATAAAATCTGAAGATTGGAGCTTGACCTAGACCTTAATACACTTAATTTCAAAGGAACCTGTTAAGGACTAGAATTGAGAAGCCTCAGGTCACATTGACTTAATTATTTAGGTTCCATGAGACTATGTTCATGAGTCGATTCAGTGTGTCTAAATAGAACCTTTCATATCATACGTACGACTCTTGAGACAATGACTTGACTTGAGACCTCACACTCAGCACTTAGCTCAACCAAGCTGGGTTGTTGAAAGATCTAGGAGAGTAAGTTGGGACGATACAAGACCGCTTCGACAATGGTATCTCAGGAATCATTCTTGGAGACTATCGAAACCGGTGCCTTAGTCCTTTGTTTTTCTAGTAGCGTGGACATCTAACGACTGGAGATTGGATTGAAATAGAGCTTCAGATGAGGAATGGTATGCTAGAACAATTTCTCTAAGACCCCAGGATAGAATAAAATATTCTATATCCTTCAGGGAAAAAAGAATGCAGAGTAATGCCAAATAAAGAAATACTTATAAGAAGCCCGTACCAGTTCGAAAATTTTGAGCTTCTAGAAAAGGCCTGTTTCTTGGTGGAGTCTTGGTTACATTGTCCGAGCTTCACAAGGAAATGCGACTGCACTGGTACTTTTTCCAATTCTTTTCCCCTTCTTCTATCTTCTTTAAAATTCATTTTCCACTAGCATGTACCTGAACTTAGAAGGAAATATTCATCTCCCCGAGGACGAGTTACCAGAGGAGGAGACCACTTGATAGTTTAGTGATTTATCTGAGAAGAGCCAACACCGTTCACACATATGGTACTTGTCATTTCAAGGTTACAAGAGTATACATCCGAAAGGATGGTTTTGACCATAATATTGAGTTGAATTGAATAGATGAACATGGAATCTAAGGGCTGTTAAGTCGTAATTCCTAACCTAAATATGGTTCTGACCACACTAATAATCCAATGGCCATAACCGAGCTCCAAACTTTGATTTTGTCAAGACAAGTTTAAAAGTCTTAATCATTCTACCTTCTTTATTTACATTTTTTATTTTTATCCTTTGCTTCACTTATTCTCCTAATAATTTTTTGCTAGGGACTAGCAAAGGTAAGCATAAGGGGTGATGAATACCCGTTCATTCACCTTTATTCCTTTATTTTGTCTTTAAACTCCTTGTTAAATGCATGTAAACATATCTAACTTGTACAAATTAATTCACTAATAGTTGTATGTAAATAGTGCATAAATACTTGTATTTAAATATAAAATAAATGAATAAAGAAAAGAAAAATAAAGGAAGTATTGTAAATACTAGCAGACCCTAAACCTTGAGTCTAAGTCAATATTGACTTGGTTGATAAGGAATAAAGTAGAGGGAGATAAGGGTAAATAAATAGAGACAAAATAGCACAGACACCTAGAAACCTTAGGTGACCAATACACTACATATACAATTGAAACTTGAAATAATTTATACACACTCTTACACACATCAAATAAAAATATTTTCAACACAAAACATGTACACATTAATGTATAAAAAATATAAAAATAATTGTAAGGAAAAATAATGCTCAATATGACTAGGATATACAGATGAAAAAGTCGTAAAAAGAACTTCATAGATCAATATCTTATCCATATGTACTCAAAATTGACCAAACTCACCTTTGTTGTACTCTAATTAAATTATCTATTTAATAAATGCGATCTCATTAAAATTGAAGTTAAGATATAAAAGCCAACTTTTTGAGTCCCATTGTGTTATATACCGAGTCATTTTATTCATTTATTTCATTCCTCATATTTTTACTCTTTCTATATTTTTAAATACATGTAAATATTATTTAAAATCTACTAAAAATATATTTTTTAATAAAACCATCAAAAATTCATTAATGTGGCTATTTGTGTTGTTATTGTATACTATACATATGTATTATGTACATTATTTACTTATTTATTTTCTTGTACATAGTTGTACATATTCTATTTCTAATTAATTGTAAATATTATATTTAACTTATATAAAATACAAATAAAAATAAAAAAATAAAAATAAAAAATCATGTAAATATTGTATATGTACCACTATGTATATGCTGCAAATACCTCTATTTATTTAACCTAATAAATCACCTCTTAAAAACAAAATAAAAATATCACTAAAATACCTATAAAATATTGTTAATTAATAAATCATTAATGTATATATATTTGTAAAAATAATTAATTAAAAATCATAGTATTATATATAGGTATATATACATGTATATATCACACTGTAATTATTCTTACACATGTATATACTTATTTAATTAATTAAAAATTGCCAAAAATAAGTTAATTAAATTGCTACATTTTTCTTAATATTTTTTATTTTAAATTCATTTTTGACTAATTTCAATTTATTTCTTATTTTTCTTCTTGTTTTGTCGTGTAGTATATTTTATCTCATTCTCCTCACATTCTGATTGGTTGGACCTAGGTCTATTGACCGGGTCAACTCCTTAGTCCACGCGTGATTTCCATATTTCTCACTGCTAGCCATTCCTTCTCCCAATTTTCCCATGCACACCAATCACTAATGTCCCTTGATTCCTTCTCCTAACTTTTAGCCCATTCAACCCTTTCCATCGCATGCTCATTAGATCTTAAGATATCGCCTCGATCTACTCACATTTTGAATTCAAAACCTCATTGGACTTCACTTCTATTTATACATACTAATTGTCCCATACCTCATTTTGATCCATTTTTAGCCCTAAATTTCTCGAGATCAAGTGAGAGAGAGTCAACTTCGGTGACAGGGAAGCCGACCTCCGATCAAGAGTGCGATTTGAGGATTGGATTCATGATTCAAACCACTCGTCAGACCTCCACCAGTGTAGTATTGCCTCTCTGCCCGCCGCAACAGATTGAGGCTAATCTTCATCCATTTCTTCACCGTAGGTAGTGTAGGTCAATATCCTTTCTTCTAGTTTTAAATTTTTTGTTTTAAATTCTGTCATTAGCTTCGATTTACATCTTCAACCATCAACAACGATCTGCTTGATCAGAGCTCCATATGATCATTTTCTCATATTCTTACTTCACCGTCACATTCACACAACCCTTCCCCATCCTCCTTCCACAACCTGAATCCTCAGGTCTTCACCGATCTGGAGATCTGACTCCACTCCGACCACCTACGTCGGAGTCAACATCCCCTTCACTATTTTCCACATTTTCTTCTTAATAAGAATCATAGGAGCATCTCCCCCGAGCATGGAGTTCATTGCAGGTCTTGGGAGCGCTAAGGAATGTAGCACGAGTAGTGAATCCAGAAGTGGAGGTTCATTTGAAGCCCCAACCTTTTTGGCCTCCATATCCTCGATTAGGTGTCTTCGAGCTTCATCTTCACCATCAGTCGACGCAGGAAGCTTGCCGGAGTGGACCTAGACCCCCAGGAGTTGATTTGGGTGGAGATCGAGCGAGCTTCAATCGATCGAACTTCACCAGAGTCGACCTTCTTCCGTGTTCATCCAGATAGTTTCAAAGGCGTTAAATAAAGAATGCTTCCCCGGTTCGCACAAGGGGCACTGGATCTGCCCCAAAAACCAGTCGTGAAACCTTCAAATCAAATCTCACCATCCAGGCAATTTTCATCCTCCGTCGTTCGATTCAAGGTCAAAGTATATCATGTCGTCACTTTTGCCACATGGAACAATATAACAATTATTTTTCCTGCTCTTTATTTTAATTACAATCGAGTTCCGTTTGAACTTCAAAGCATACAATGCACGTGCCTCTTGGGTAATTTGCAATAAAAGCCTATAGTTTACTTGTTATTAATTTACCCTTGGAAATTAAATAATCTCATTTAAGTCTGATCATGCACACCTCACGTGCGCTGGCACACGAATTCTTGGGTGAATTGTGTGTTGGGTCCTTGCATTTATTTATTTGTACATCATTTAGTCCATAAAATATTTTTCTTACATCCACACCCTTGTGAGTCTGCATATTTATTTTGCATGATAAAATGCATTAAAAATAGTAAAAAATCTCTAAAAATTCCAAAAATTCATTTTAAGATCTTATTAATTAGTTCTTGCATATGGAATTTTTATTTTGAATTTTCATCATTTCTCTTATTAAAAAACGACAAAATAAAAATTCCCTATATGCATTTGAAAATCAATGAAAAATTATAAGATCTATTCAAAAAATTCTAAAAAATCATGTCTTTTTATTTTTAATTATTTTAATTCCAGCACCATTTTCGCATTACAATCCTTATAAAAACAAAAAATAGAAAAATATTCAAAAACTAAAAAAATAGAGAAAAATAATAGAAAATTACAAAAACCACAAAATAGCTTTACGGAAATTAGAAAATATTTCTTTCTGTTTTTGTATTTTTCATTCATTTTTAACTTCATTTTATATTTGAAAAATCCAAAAACATTCACATTATTTTTTGTTTTTCATTTATTTGAAAACCCTTAAATTTGGAAAATTATGAAAAATCACAAAATATTAGAAAATATCAGGAAAAAAATAATTTTATTTGAATTTTCTATATATTTTTCCTATATTCTAAAAATCCATAAAGTTGTCTTTTTCTTCCTTTTGAATTTATTTCTTTTAGCTATTTTTTTATTATTTTTTCTATTTTTCAAAAAATAAAAACATTCATAAAATTTAAAAATAATTTAACAATATAAAATCAGAAAACCAAATAAAACATATAAAAGGAAAATTCCACGAAAATCAAAAGTTGGGTGCATAGAATTCCTCGTTTCATTTCATTGAATTTTCATTGATTTAATAACCCTCGGGATTTTATTAGCCTCCCTGAGTTCAAACATGTCCCCTATACATGAATAAATAACAAAGTTCTCTTGCTACATATTCTTCATTTTATTTTGGCTTGAGAATTAAATATTTTTTATTGAGGGATTCTTTTTGGGTTGTAACGACATTGCAAATAATTTCCATTAATTATAACCCTGGATTTCCCTGCTCAACAAATGATACCCTTGCCAAGCATGCACGGTAAGGGTAGCTAGGTTTTTCTCTTGACATACTATTCTTGGTTGTAGATATTTGATTATTTCTTTTATTCTTGTCTTCTTAATTTTTTTCACATATTTCTTGTGCATATCTTATGACACTTGTTCATATTCGTTGTCGATATTACTGTTATCTTCTCATTATTTTTTTCTATATTTCTATATATATATTGTTGTGTGAATTGCAACTTGTTGATGAGTGAGCACTCACTTTGAACTCCACGTGCCATGAGGGAGCTTACATAACACTTGCAGGATCCGATTTGTCGGACACCAAAAACTCCCCAAGAGGGATTCATTTGAGATCCATTTCACTTGCTCTTCTCATCTACCTCTTATCCATCCTTGTGTTTGATTCTTTTGTTTGTCTATATTCTCTGATTTATTTTCACACATTTTATTTGCTCATCTTATCATAACTATGTTTCTTACATATTCTTGTGTTTCCTCTTTCTTGCGAGGGCCTAGCGAGCAAGAGCGAAATTCCTAGGGCATCGATGCACCTGAGAGAAGCAGAGGCGTCTCATTTCTTTACTAAGCTATAGGAGAGCATAGGAGGAGGAGCAGAAGTTTTAGAAGAAGCAGGAATTTTTGGAGCATTTTGCACTTTTTATTTTCTTCTTAGCATTTTATTTCAATTATTTTTGTAAAAATTTTAATAATTTATGTTTAGCATTTTCCTCTTTTTTTGTTTCTAAAAGGCCATTATATAACTTGTGTTCGCGGGATTTGTTTCACCAAGTGTTGGTGCAATTTGGAGACCTCACTGGTTTTGTTTTCATCGACTTTCTTTTTATTTGTTTTCTCACAGTTTTGTGTGCTTGAGCCCTTAGAAGTAGGTTTTATTATCTTGCTTAAGCAAGGTAACCGATAAGATCCAAAGTCCCTAAAAGAATATATGTTCCTGTAGACTAGATCGTAGGATTGGACTTAGTCAAATTAATTGGTTCTTGTCTGCTAATAGAAGTTAATGCTAGGATGATTCTCATGCATCATTTAAGTTAGTTTTCTTTCTCTATTTATTTTATGTGCAGATCACTTTGCATGTAGAGTGCTGGCGAAAGGTACGCATCTCTTCCTTCGCATGCATCATTGATTTCATCGCGCATCGGCTTTTCTAATCTCCTTCTCTGTTTTCACTCACATAAGATCAAAAGGAATTGGAAAATTAGTTAGTCTGCTTTCTTGAAAAAAACTCGAAAAAAGTGATAACTGTATAAAACTATGACTGCTAAAGAAAACTCAGCCCTATGAGAAACGTAAGGACCAAATCATTATTTTAGAGAGAGTAACTCCCTCATTATTTGTAGGTACTTACCTCCAGACAGAGTGGGTGAGGATGCAATCGTAAGGATAGAGCCCAAATCCTGGACTTGTGCCCTTGGTGCATGATTGAGATGCAAGCACTTGACTCCGACCATAGAAAATCATTTTGGTGTGTTAATCCTCCTATATCCCTTTGGGTCTGATATTGAACCTGACAACCTATGAAGATGATACCATTGATTGGGGAGGTTTGAGTATGCACGTTGGGCGATAGTGATGACTCACTCGTGTGCTTGGTAGTAAGTAACTTCTTGTATATTCACTAAAATTAAAATTGAAAAGATAAAAGATCGAACTCTTACGGTCTCCACTTGTGTCCAGTTGGTGAACCGGGGGTTTGTATTGTGTTTTTTGATAGTGTAAAGATCCTTTTCGCACCCTTTGCGTATTTTCTTCGT
The DNA here is from genome assembly GCA_037367405.1 of Ottelia alismoides. Lineage (NCBI taxonomy): Eukaryota > Viridiplantae > Streptophyta > Magnoliopsida > Alismatales > Hydrocharitaceae > Ottelia > Ottelia alismoides. Next base: position 115,993 of record JAZKJV010001298.1, read on the forward strand.
TTTCTTCTTGTGTTGACTTTCATGTTCTTGCATCTTTTCTATTGTCATCAAAGATGTCAGATTGGAGCATTTTCTGTTCGGACTTTGCGAACTCATTTCACACTCTAATTCGATCATCTTCTATTCGGGAAGACTCACTTCTCGAGTATTCATCTTTCTCCACTTCACCATTCACCACATCGATCAATCCATTGTTCAAGATTGACTCCAATGTTGAACTATCATTTGAGACTCCACCATTTTTTAGGACTAATTCGGTGTCATATACGTTTTCAGAAATCAAAATAGAGCACTTGATGCCTCCGAAAAGCAAAGATTTCATGGCTGAGCAGAGCGAGATCAACAGCACGATGTTAGCCTCCGTACAGGCCATTTAGGCAAAGTTGACTAAATAGGTCGACATCCAAGCCGGATTGAGAGACATGATCTTAGAGCCAAGGAATGACAAACAAGATAGGAGAGAGGAGGAAAGAAATCCTAGAAGAGGTGGGAATGGGGGAGGATAAGATCCTGTTGAGCTAGTGGCTAATCTTACCCTGAAGGATGCCTATAATCTAGGGGCAAGATAGATGAACATATGGATGTGATTCATGAGCATTCTGAGCTTAAGCCGACAATTTTACCACTCCTCTCAATATTCCACGAACACATAAATGAAGAACCATACATACACCTCTAACAGTTTGATCGCATCTATGGCACAATAAAATACTCGAATGTACCATTAGAGGTAGTGAAGATGACAACTTTCCTGTTCCGTCTCATGGACAAGGCATTATATTGAATTAACCACTTGGGAAGGGTTGTCACAACTTGGGAAGAGTTGAGGTCCGCTTTCTTAAGAAACTATTATCCACTTGGACATCTCAACCAAATGCGATATTTGATTGCCAACTTCTCCCAAATGTCCCATGACCTATTCACGAGGCATGGGAAAAATTCAAGGATTTAACAAAAAAGTGCCCCCATCATTATATTCCAAAGATGAGCCTTGTGCAGAACTTCTTTGGGGGTTTGAAAATTGAGAACCAAAAGTTGTCGCTTGTGGGGGGTCCCACTTCAACAAGGACGAGAATGTCCTTTATCAGATTTTTGAGGAGATGACTGAGAGCTCTACAGCTCTTTATTCTTCACGTGCTTTTCAGAAGCATCCTATACCTTCTCCTGTAGTACCCCACAAGGCTATCAACATGACGACATCACACGATGTGTATAGGGTGGACAGTTCAGATCTGACCATCATAAGAAATCACCTATCCAAAGTGGGCATAACTAAGAAATGATCCAATGAACTTGAGAAGCTACAAATGATCGAACAGAGGACAAAGAAACTGGATAAGTTGGATGAGATTACAAAGCATTTGGAGCTTCTTGTCAGTACGATTAGTGCATGTCGGAGTACGAGTGCCACATCAGATACCTCTACTTCTGAGCATACTTCTTCCACACCAGCACATCAGAGTATCGGAGGACCGTCTATAGTTCAACATGTTTACTAAATGCAGATATCGGATCGAGTCCCGCAACAGTCACATCAGATTGTACTGTACCAGCAGGAGCCCCTTTACATTCCTAAGCAATAGTCTCCACCTACAGCTCTCATCCAAGAGGTGAACGACATTTTGTTCGACCGAGAGCGCAAACAACCTTGTTCATCAGGGCAAGGTTAGTTGTGTTCCCAGCAGAGTCAGAGACCCGTCCACCATTTTCAGGGAGGAAGACCACACCCCTAGCACCAACAGTTACAACCCCACTTCTCATCTCCACCACACTTTCAGAATTGGAGACATGGACAACAATAGATGCTGCCTACATATCCTCACCAGCCTTACTTCTAGTAACAGTCTGCTTCATTTGGATAGTTTTCACATCCTTCTCCTCCTCACTTTTATCATCCACAATCATATGGATACCATCCTCCTCCTCACTACTAGTCTCAACAACATCCTGTCATTGAGCAATCCAATGCACCTTCAGTGAATCTCGCACTAGGTCATCTTGCTTTACTGATTAAGAATATGAATGACCTGACTCAAAGGATTGATGACTTGACCACCACCAAGAAACTGATTTCATCCTAGGTCGAAGCCACTCTTACAATTTTAGATGCAAGGAGCAGGTATCCCATGATCCATCCACACCCGAGATAGGTCTGGCCCTTGATTTTACATGTTTATCTGATTCCATTCATCTCAGGAGAGGTATGAGATTGCATGCGCCTGCAAATCAATTAGGATTGGAGAGAGACACTGAGAGAGCTTCATTGACTTCATAATCTTCTTCACTTGTAGAGCAGCGATCCAGTGTAGCAGAACCAGATCTTGGAGTTTCACCTTCTTCTTCATCACCACCACCTTCTTCATCATCATTATGCAAAAAAGACCAAAAAGAGGATAAAGAAAGATGCAGTGCCGAGTCAACCATGAAGGAGAATACACCAGTAATGGATTCTTCTTCTACACTAGAAGACTAAGCAGCCCGTCCTATTTTCCATTTTGTTCCTTCTATTCCTGTAGTGGATAACATTGTACAAACTGAATCTGGTTGTACACATGTACATGATGACTCTATTTTGAATAAGAGAAATGAATAGCATGATGTTTCTTCTGATTCTATTCCATTCCTTCAACTTTGAATAAATCAGAAAAATCTAAAAATTAAAAACAACACTATCTGATCTTGGAGTAGTAGAGATCCTTTAGAATATCTTTTTAGAGTTGTCGCTCCTTAAGGCCTTGGAGTACATTCCTGCAATCAAAAAGGGAATGAAAGAAGCAATCAAAAGCATCAACCAAAGCAAAATAAATGAAAGAAAACAGAGAAGCACATCTTGAGCATGGCCACAGTTCATGCCATTAGCAACCTCCCGCCCAAAAAGAAAGATAAGTGAGCACCTCACATCCGTTGCCACATCTTTGATCAAGATTTGATCGTACTCTTCTCAATAGCGGATCCTCCATTAATCTCATGCCATCCTTGCTACTCATTGAGTTTGGGTTGGGGCCTCCTAGATCCACCAAGATGATCTTCAATTTGCTGATAGATCGATCAAGAGACCGAGAGGCATTTTAGAGGATGTTATTGTAATGGTGCAAGGAATGAGTTTCCCAATTGATGTTGTTGTTATGTATATGAACACCTCTACACCATTACTCCATACCTTGATCATACTTGACTGGCCATTCCTTCGAACGATCGAATTGGTAGTTGATTATGATACTGGAGAGATCATCTTTCACTCCCACAGTGATAAGGTGAAAATTGAGACAATTCTCGATCCTAGTCCATCACTGCCACCATCAACAATAGACGAGAGAGAGAGAGAGAGAGAGTGATACCATATATGAGGACCGTGATTTTCTTACCGAGTTTTGAGATATGGATATTCTCTGATTTCATGGAAACCCAGGAGTTCCTTTCTCAGAAGGACCTTCTGGAAAGCACAATCACCTTGAGTCCCCTTGTTGTTCATTCTGAATCATTTACTGATGGACAGTTTGAGCCGTATTATGAGGATCATTTTGAGATATCGGAGGTATATTCTAATATTCATGAGAGACATTAATTTTTTGAGATTACGGATGAAATAACTCCTACTGAGATTTATGAAATTTTTGTTGAGGATTCTGAACATCCTCAAGAGTCATTCCTTTCTGAGTAGAGATCATTCGTTGCAAACTTTTCTGAGATTTTACTTGTTGAGCCTATAGTAGCCACGATGGATAGTATGCACAGTGCATATCAGATACCTTCTACCAGTGCAATTGCAGAGGTTGTCACAGAGCCGATTCAGACTCCACCTGAGCTTAAGGCTTTATCCTCAACATTGAAGTATGCCTTCCTTGCGGGTCCCCCCCAAATGTTTCCGATCATTCTCAGTTCGTAGGTGACCGATGAACAAGAATCTCATGTGCCAGATGTTCTTGAGAGAAACCGTAAGGCCATTGGATGGAATATTTCGGATCTCCATGGGATTAGTCCAGCTTTGTGCTTGCATCATATCTACTTGGAGGAGGACAACAAACCCTCCCATGAGTGTCAGTGATGTCTCAATCCAAACCTTTGTGATGTTATCATGAAAGAGATCATGCAATGGTGTGATGCTGGTTTTATTTAACCCATGTCAAATTCCAAGTGGGTTAGTCCCTTACATGCAATCCTGAAGAAATCCAGGATTATTATCGTAAAGAATGACTGTGGTGAGGAGATTTCGAACTGTGTACCTACTTCATGGGTTGTCTGCGTAGATTATTGACGCCTTAATGTAGCTACCAATAAAGATCACTTTCCACTTCCCTTTATTGATCAGATTATTGAGAGGTTGGCGGGGAATGAGTTCTTTTGTTTCTTGGATGGATACTCGGGGTATAACTAGGTTGCAATCGCTCTTGAGGATCAGGAGAAAACTACTTTTACTTGTCCGTTTATCACCTACTCTTTTAGACATATGCCATTTGGATTATGTAATGTCCCTGCTACATTCCAAAGGTGTATGTTGGTTTTTTTGCCGATACGGTGGGTAGTTTTCAAGAAGTATTCATGAACGATTTCTCGATCTACGGGGATAGCTTTGATACATGTCTTGCTCATTTAGAACAAGTACTTTAACATTGTTGTGAGGTAAACTTAGCGCTCTCGGGGAGAAGAGTCACTTCATGGTGACTAATTGGATTGTATTGGGTCACGCCATCTCCAAACATGGTATGGAGGTTGACCCAGCTAAGATTGATGTGATCTCCAAGAAAGAGCCACCGTAGAATTTGAAACAATTGAGGTCATTTCTAGGACACATTGGATTTTATAGGCAATTCAATAAGGACTTCAACAAGATCGACAAACCTTTGACTAAGCTTCTATGCAAGGAGAGTGAGTTTATTGTTGATGAGAAAGTACTCCTCGCATTTCATCAGATGAGAGACATGGTTGCTAGTTCTCTTGTCCTATAGCCACCTGATTGGTCTCTCCCCTTTGAGATCATGACGGACGTGTCAGATTTTACAGTCGGAGTTGTTTTAGGGCAGAGAAGGAATGTGATAACATTTGTTATACACTTTGCTGGCAAGACTTTGGATGAAGCACAATGTAATTACACAGTCACAGAGAAGGAGATGTTAGCAGTGGTGTTTGCTTTAGATAAGTTCATATCTTACCTCCTTGGTTCACATGTCATTGTATACACAGATCACACTGCCATACGGCACCTACAGGCAAAGAAGGATGCCAAACCATGTCTTATCAGATGGATCCTTTTTCTCCAAGAGTTTGATTTAGAGATTTGAGATAAACCTGGAGTAAAGAATGGTGTGGCATATCACCTTTCTCAAATCACAGATGCAAAGACTTCTAAGCAGTCAATTCTTCCCATATCAGAGACCTTTCCAGATGAGACCATTTTGTCTGTGGACTCACTCACATGGTATGCTGAAGTTGTGAACTATCTTGTCTATAAGAAAGTTTCACAAGATTGGCTGAAGCACAAGATAGACGGATTCCTGTCAGAGATACATTTTTACCAGTAGGAGGATCTGTAACCTGTTTCGTGAGGGTGCGTATTGTATCTAGAGAAGGTGCATTTCTCAAGAGGAATATACCATAGTACTTGAGCATTGTCACAAACTAGAGTCTGGTGGGCATCATTCAGGGAAGCGCATGATAGAAAAGGTTCTACAGAGTGGCCTACGGTGGCCAACTTTATTTAAGGATGATGTAGATTATGTGTGAGGTTGTACTGACTGTTAGAAAACAGGAGGAACTGTTGGTTCCAAAGATACCATGCCCTTGAGATATATTCAGATTCAGATGTTTTTTATGCTTGGGGCATAGACTTCACAGACCCATTTCCTATGAGCTAGGGATTTCAGTACATCTTGCTTGCCATGTATTATGTTAGTTGCTGGGTGGAGGCTATCCCCACCTCAGTCATTGATAGTCGTATGGTTTGTTCATTTCTCAAGTACCATATTATTGCATAGTTCCGGATCCCCAAGATACTCATTCAGATAGGGGAAGCCATTTAATTAACAAAGAAGTCAAGAAGCTTGTGAAGGAGTATGCCATTGAGCATAAAGTTGTGTCTCCTTACCACCCACAGACTAACGGCTTGGCTGAGATTTCAAATAGGGAGATAAAGACAATATTGCAGAACTTATACGTACAGATAGGAAGAACTGGTCCTAGGTGCTTGACTCAGTTCTATACGCTTATCGGATGGCGTATAAGTCCCCATTGGGTATGTCTCCCAACAAATTGGTTTATGGAAAGCATTACCACTTGTCAGTTAACTCAATTCACAAACCATTATGGGCACTCCGTGTATGCAATTTGGATTATGAGAAAGCAGGACATAATAGGAAGTTGGATCTGAACAGATTGCTAGAATTCTGAGATTTTGCATACAACAATTCACTCATGTATAAGGAGAAAGTCAAGCGTTGGCATGATAGACACATTAGAAGGAAGACTTTCTCCCCTTTGTTGTGTTGTTATATCTGGATTGTCATCTGACGCATAACCATTTGTTGTGAACAGACAATTGTTGAAGCCATATCTAGATCATGATGCATTCATGTCTGTGGTTGATTCCATATCTATGATATAAGACGATGACTTTTTGGCATCTTCTACATCTGATACATGAGCTGGTTTTCTCTTGTATATATCCTTTCGTTTTATTCTTTCTTCTTCCCTTCATTGTTAACCTCTTTTACGTGTGTATGCGCTATACTTAGGATGTACTTTATCCTAAGTATAGTGGAGGTGAATTATTTGAGTTTTTCCATTTTTGTTCTGTTTCATCACTCCTTTTGTTGCCTATACTTAAGGATCCTTTTCCCTAAGTATAGGGGGAGTGATGTTGTTCATTCTGTCTCTTTCATGTTTTTATTTTTATTTCTTTTGTTCTCTCGCTTGTCATTCAAATTGTTGATATTCTTTTTCTACACTTAGGGATCCTTTACCCTAAGTATAAGGGAGGGCAAGTCGAGTCGTTGAGTTTGTTCATTCTTTACCTCAATTTTCCTCATTTGTACAGTCTTCTATACTTAGGATTATTTCATCCTAAGTATAGGGGGAATCACCGAGTTCTATTCTTTTAATCTATTCTTTGAGTTGTTGTATAGGATTCTGTTCACCTTTCTTGACTTAGCACGAGTTGTGTCTTCCTTTGTAGCTCTTTGGTCACTATGAGGACATAATTCGAGCTAAGTATAGGGGGTGTCATCTATATTGCATATATTCTTTAGCCATAACTTGTGTCTTTGTTTGTATATTCATATGGCTATTATACATTAAAATTGGAATAAAAATGTTCTGAAAAATGATTTGTAATATGATTTGCAAAGATCTTTCGTAAAATTATTTGCAAAAATTGTTTTGTAAAATATTTTGTAAAAACTTTTGTAAAATTGTGTCAAATATTTGTAAAAATGTTTGTAATTTTTTTTGTAAAACTATTATTGTACAAAATTTTTCAAATCTATATGTAAAAATGTTTTATTTGTAAAATGTTTGTAAATTATTTTTTACATCAAATATATATTGTGCAGAATGTTTGTAAAATTTTTGAAAGGAAAATGTTTGCAAAACTTATTTGTAAAATGATTTGTAAAATAGTTTGCAAAAACATTTGTAAATATTTTAAAAAATCTTTGTAAAATATTTTGAAACATGTTTGTAAAATATTTTGAAAAGGTTTGTATTTTTTTGTAAAATTATTTTGTCATGTGGGATATAGATTATGTGATGTATATATATTTGTAAAATCAACGTGTGTATAAAAACCTTAATCAATTATCCTCCTGTAAATAAAATTCTTTGTTGTATATAAACTTCTTTTAAAAAACTTGTATCTAAAAATTTGTGAATCAAATCCTCTTGTAAAATCATGTATACAACTTGTATAATCCGTGTATGTATACTTGTATATATTCCTTATAAATACATTCAATCTACTAACGCTTTTCTTTCTTAAAAAATATTTAAAATCCATAAAAATTTGCAAAATGCTTTGAAAATTCTTTCAAAAAGATTGTTCTTTTATTTTCTTTCAAAAATTGTGTTTGTACATCTTGCATTTGCATGTGCATTTTCCAGAATGGTATTGATATTTAAACTAGTTTGAGATTAATCGAAGAATAGAGCTTGGTTGGATCTTAATCCACTTAATTTCAGAGAACCTTATAGGAAATGGAATTGAGATTCTTCAGTCTATAGACTTAATTATATGGAAACCATGAGACTTAATTCAGTGTCATTTTGACTGTCTAAGTAGAATACTTCAGAGCAATACATGATTCTTGTTGATAATGGCATAGCTTGCACACTTGCACTTACACTTTGCTCATCTCAGTTGAAGTGGTAGAAGGTTGGATTTGCCGGCATGAGACACAAGCCAATGAAAACATCAGAAGTCACACATTTGTGGCCATTGTACCACAACTCGGTCCAGTAGTGACGAGATCTAACGACATAATGTTGTGGGTTACAATAAAGCTTCAAAAGAGGGATAGTAAACTGTCTCAAGAAGAAAAACTCGTACATGCTATTGTATTAAAAAAATGTAAAATAAAAAACTCCAAAAAAGTGGGCAAGTCTGAATGAAAATAAAATGCATGCCGGATTATGTATATAGATGTAGCAAGCTTGAGCTTCAAAGTTAGATATTTGTGAGCCTGCATTTGGATGATTTGGCTACATTGGACATGCATCCTAGGATAGATAGCTACACTGGCTATCGTCCATTCTTCTCCCCACCTCCTCTTCTTGAGCTGATTGCACTTGAACTTAGAAGGGAATACTCTGCTTCTCGAGGAAAGAGTTATTGGATATAGGGTCACCATGTTGGAGAAGACTGACTTTTACCACTTTAGCCGAGGAGAGCTACATATGACTTACACTGTACAAGAAATATTCATAGTCATAAGGGTTTGTTTATGAGTTGACTTATTCTGGCCTGGCTATTGAGGAGACTTGAGCAAGAGTTGTGTGATTTCTAGAGGATGTTGAGTGTCAAGTCCATTTCTTACTAAGGTTCCGCCAAACTAATAATCCAAAGGTCTGACTGAGCTCTATATTTTGATTTTATGAATATAAGTTTAAAACTCAATATTGTTCTAAGTTCTTTTTTCTTTTAGTCACTTGTTCTTTAAATAGGTATTTTCCAAAGGACTAGCAAAGGTAAATCATACGAGGATGATGAATTTGCATTTCATCATCTTTATTCATTTATTTTAGTTTAAAATCCTTTATAAAACACCTATAAATATCAATAAACCTATTCTTTTACTAACCCTAATTCTTGTCTAAATATTGTATATTTATCGCTATTTTAACCTAAAATAAATAAATAAAAGAAAAATAAAGAAAATAAAAGACTGTATACATGCAATAGATACGAGTTGACTCTAAACCCGAGAGTAGGTCGACACTTGACCTAATCAACAAGGAATAATGTAGGGGGAGATAAGGTTTAAATACCAAAATTTCAGAAAATCAACCTACACTTGTATATATTCATCACTTGTATATTATTGTATATAATACACATTCTTTTCATTAATTTATTTGCACCCAAATTCAACTCAAACACAATTATTTTCTTCATTAAAATTATGCATAAAAAACTTTTGTAAATCACAAAAATAATTGTAAAAATAATCAGTGTACATTGTGTAAATAACAACATCCTAAAAATGCCACAAAGCTCAACTTGTCGGATCAATATATTCTCCATCAAAATTAAAAATTTACAAACTCACTTTCATTTCACTCCAAATTAAATAATCTTTAAAATGGAAGTGGTTTCATAAAAAGCAAAGTTAAGGTGTGAAATGTGGCCATTTGGGGGTGCTATTGTATACTATACATCCGTATATTATGTATATTATTTACTTATTTATTTTCTTGTACATAGTTGTACATATTGTATTTCTAATTAATTTTAAATATTTTATTTGACTTATATAAAATACAAATAAAAATTACAAAATAAAAAATCTACAAAAATAAAATCATGTAAATATTATATATGTACCACTATGTATATGTTGTAAATACCTCTATTGATTTAACCTAATAAATCACCTTAAAACAAAATAAAAATATCACTAAAATCCTTGAAAAATATTGTAAATTAATAAATTATTAATTTATACATATATTTGTAATTAATTAAAAATCATAGTCTTTTATACATATGTATATATACCTGTGTATATATTACACTTTAATTATTCTTACACATGTATATACCTTATTTAATTAATTTAAAATTATCAAAATAAGTTAATTAAATTAGTAATATTTTTTCGTTATATTATTTTTTATTTTAAATTCATTTTCAATTTTATTAGAGTTATTTCTTGTTTTTTCTTCCAGTTTTGTCATGTAGTCTATTTTGTCTCATTCTCCTCGCCTTCTGATTGGCTAGACCCGGGTCTATTGACCCAGGTCAACTCCTTAGTCCAAACGTGATTTTTGTATTTCTCGCTTCAAATCATTACTTCTCCCAATTTTCCCACACGCACCGATCACTAGCATCCCCTAATTCCTTCTCCTAACTTTTAGCCCATTCAACCCTCTCCATCGCCCGCTTATTAGATCCTAAAATCTCGCCTTGATCTACTCGCATTTTGAATTCAAAAGGTCACTGAACTTCTCTCCCATTTATACATCCTAATTGTCCCCCATCGCATTTTGATTCATTTTTAGCCCTACATTTCTCGAGATCGAGTGAGAGAGAGAGTCAACTTCGGTGACAGGTGAGCTGACCTCCAATCAGGAGTGCGATATGAGGGTTGGATTCATGATTCAAACCACTCATCAGACCTCCACCAGTGTAGTCTCGTCTCTCTGCCTGCCGCAGCACGTCGAGGCTAATCTTCCTCCATTTATTTATCGTAGGTAGTGTAGGTCAATCTACTTTCTTCTAGGTTTTAATTTTGCGTTTTAAATTCTGTCATTAGCTTCGATTTACATCATCAACTATCATCTCTGATCTGCAAGATCGGAGCTCCATATGCTCTGCTTCTCCTATTCTGACTTGGCCATCATATTCACAGGACCCTTCTATGCTTCCTTCCACAAACTGACCCCCCAGGTCTTCATCGAACGGGAGATTCGAATCCACTCCGACCACCTACGTCGGAGTAGACATCCCCTTCACCATTTCCCCCACTTTTATGCTTAATAAGAATTGTTGGAGCTTCTCCCCCGAGCGTGGAGTTCATTGTAGGTCTTGGGATCTCCAAGGAACGTAGCAGGAGCAGTGACTCGATAAGTGGAGGTTCATTTGAATCCCCAACCTTTCCGACATCCATATCCTCGATTAGGCATCTTCAAGCTTCATCTTCACCATTAGTCGATGCGGGAAGCTTGCTGAAATGGACCTAGACCTCCAGGAGTTTATTCGGATGGAGATCGAGCGAACTTCAGTCGATTAAACTTCCCCAGAGTCGATATTCTTCCGTGTTCATCCAGATAGCTTCAGAGGCGTCCGATCAAGAATGCTTCCCCAGTTCTCATCAGGAGCGTTGGATTTACCCCAAAAGCCATTTGTGGATTGAAACCTTCAGATCAAATCTCACCCGTCAACGAAATTTTCATCCTCCACTGTTCGATCCACAAACAAAGTAGATCTTCTCATCGCTTTTGCCACGTGGAACGGTATAACAATTACACCCATGCCCTTGCTTATCTTTATTTTGCAAATAAGTCCCAAAGGGACACACATCTTCTTTTTGTTGCTTTAACATTGTCATTATTTTCCTGCTCTTTAATTTAATTGCAATCGAGTCCTATTTGAACTTCAAAGTGTGTACTTCTCGTGCTTCTTGGGTATTGCAATAAAAGCATGCAGTTTACTTGTTATTAATTCACCCTTGGAAATTAAATAATCTCATTTAAGTCCGATTTAATGCAACTCATGTACGCTGGCACGCAGATTCTTGGGTAAATTGCATGTTGAGTCATTGCATTTATTTATTTGTTCATCATTTACTCCATATAATATTTTTTCTTGCATCTAAACCCCCTGTGAATCTACATATTTATTTTACACGATAAAATGCATTAAAAAAATAGCAAAACATCTCTAAAAGGTTCCAAAAATTTATTTTAAGCTCTTGTTAATTAGTTCTTACATCTCAAATTTTAATTTTACATCTTTATCGTTTCTCTTTTTTAAAAAAAACAAAAATGGTATAAAATTCCCTATTTACATTTAAAAATAATTTACAAAAGTAAAATCTTTTCCAAAATATCTAAAAATTTTAAAAAAAATCAAAAACAGTATAAAAATTCCTTGTTTACATTTGAAAATTAATAAAAAATATAAAATCTTTTCCAAAAATTCTTAAAAAATCATTTCTGCTTATTATTAGTTGTTTTAATTTCAACAACATTTTCATATTATTATTCCTTATAAAAATAAAAAATAGAAAATTTTCAAAAACATAAAAAATTTACAAGAAAATAGAAAATTTCTAAAAATCATAAATTGCTTTCTCGAAATTAAAAAAAATATCTTTCTGTTTGTGTGTTTTTCTTCCATTTTTAACTTCAGTTTATACTTGAAAAATAAAAAAACATTCACAGTGTTTTCTGTTTGAATTATTTTATATTTTCATTTAGTTCAAAGATGTTAAAATTTTGTAAAATTCTCTTAAAATCACAAAAAACAATAGAAAAATGTCAGAAACTCAAAAATAATTTTATTTGAATTTTCTATCTATTTTTTCTATTTTCTAAAAATCTAAAAATTTGCTTTTTTGTCTTCCTTTTGTATTTATTTATTTTAGTTATTTTTTTTTTCTTCTATTTTTAAAAATTAAAAATATGTACAAAATTTAAAATTCATTAGAAAATATAAAATCAGAAAACCAAAAAAATTTAAAATTAAAAGAAAGGTACATAGAATTCATCGTTTCATTTCATTGAATTTTCATTGATTTAATAACACTCAAGATTTTTGTAACCTCCCTGAGTTCGATATTATATGCTATATATGTAAATACATAGTGAAGTTATCTTGTTACATATTCTTTATTTTATTTTAGCTTGAGAATTAATTTTTTTTTTGTGAGGGATTTTTAGGTTTGCAACAACACTGCAAATAATTTCCATTAATTAAAACCACGGATTCCCTGCTCAACTATCAGATGACATGCCTAATATTAAAATACTACCATTGTCACATACATTTTTCACAATGAATGGTCCTGACCACTTGCTCTTTAGCTTACTTGGAAATATCTTTAATTTTGCATCAAACAACCACACCTTTTGATTTAACTCAAAAGTCTTCCTTCTGATATGTTTGTTGTGCCATCTCTTGACTTTTTATTTATACATAAGGTTGTTATCATACATATAGTCTCCGAATTCCATTAGTATGTCTAGGTCAATCTTTCTATCCATGTAGGCTTTTTCTCTATCCAGATTACATACATTGACTGCCCAAATTGATTTATGAATGATTTCTACAAGCAAATAACATGGCTTGCCATACACAATAATATTTATTATAGAAATAGTTCGCCCCGAGCTCACATATCTAAAAATCTCTCACTGGTCCACATAACTATTCATGTACAATCTTTAAACCCATGCTCATTACATGCAGGTTGAAAAACTTTTCAAGTAAAGGTTTGGTAAGGGGATCAACAACATTATCGGCAGATACCACCTTGGTGATGACGATATCATCACACTTTTGAATCTCTCGAATGATGTGGTATTTTCTTTCTACATCCTTTCTCTTCCGATGCCATCTAGGTTCCTTCACCTGAGCTATGGCTCATATGTTATCGCAGAGCAGTGGGATGGGAGTATCAGAGGAAACTATGCTAAGTTCCAGGATGAGCTTATATAACCACACTGCCTCCTTTGTAGCATCTGATGCGGTAATATATTTAGCTTCTCTTATTTAATCAACCGTAGTGTCCAGCTTCTTACTTCTTCAGCTCACAGCACCATCATTCAACAAGAGCACAAACCCTGAAGATGACTTGCGATCATCTATATCTGATTGGAAGTCTGAATCTGTGTATCATAAGACTTGGAGATCACCATCTCCATAGATCAAGATGTAATCTTGTATCTATCTTAGATACTTAAAGATGTTTTTCACCGCATTCTAGTGTTGTTCTCCATAGCATGATTGGTATCAACTTACCACTCCCACTGCATGGCATATATCTGACCTTGTACACATCATAACATGCATTAGATTTTCCAAAGTTGATGCATAAGGGCATCCAGCTATGGCTTTCTTATCCTCAGCACTTTGAGGAGCTATATCTTTATATAGGTGTATACCATGTCTTAAGGGAAGGAATCCTTTCTTAGAATACTCCATATGGAAATGTTCCAATATTTTCTCAATGTATCCATGTTGAGACAATCCTAAAATTCTTTTTTCTATGTTTCTGAATGGCTTCAGACCAAAGATATAAGAGACTTCTCCAAGATCTTTCATCTTGAAGGTATGTGACAAGCATGCCTTAACACTAGTCATCATCCCTATATCACTCCCAATGATAAGGATGTCATCTACGTAAAGCATGATGAACACAATGGTTCTCCCACTGAACTTCTTGTATACACATGATTTATCAGGATTCTGAACGAAAACATAACTTTTATGGTTTCATCAAGTTTGACATTCCAGCTACGAGAAGCTTGTTTGAACCCATAGATGGATTTCTTCAGCTTGCACGCTTTGCCTTCCTCGATTATGAATCCCTAGGCCTACTCCATATAGATATCCTCCCCAAGGTATCCATTGAGGAATGCAGTCTTTACGCCCATCTGCCAGATGTCGTAGTCAAGATGTGCAGCTATATCTAGAAGTGCCCTGATGGACTTAAGCATGACTAGAGGAGAGAACGTCTCATCATAGTCGATGCCTTATTTCTGAGTGTAGCCCATGGCTACGAGCCATGATTTGAAGCTCTCTACCTTCCCATCAGATCTCATCTTTCTCTTGAAGATCCATTTACTCCCAATGGGTTTTACCCCTCTAGATGGATCCTCTAGGGTCCATACATCATTCTTGTACATGGAGTCTATTTCAGACTCTATTGCTTGTATCCATCTATCTATGTCATGATTCGCGAGTGCTTCATCAAATGAAGCTGGATCATTGTCAGTTTCATCTGACACATGGAATCTGTACCTTTTAGGTAGTATAACCACCCTCAACTTCTTCATAGAGTTACATGTGTTTAATCTTCATTCTGATCTTTAGTTTCTAGTTCAGGAAGCTCTATCATTAGGGGATTCAATGATTTCCTTTACTTCATTTTTGTATTGACTCTTAAGGAAGTCATCCTCTGAGAATTTTACATCTCTAGAGATGAAAACCTTTTGAGTCTCAAGGTCGTAAGTTGGTATCTAATACTGTCTTTTACCTCCCCAATGAATTAGCACTCTCTAGTGTGAGATTCTAGCTTGCTTACATATGCGTTCTTCCCATGGACCAAGCAACTCCAATTCCTCAAGTGTCTAACACTGGGCTCATCTCCAAATCGAAGATCATGAGGGGTTTTGGGTACATATTTGATAGGAATCTTGTTAAGGATATATATTGTAGTCTCTATTGCATATCCCCAGAACCTAGGAGGTAAATGTGTTTTACGCATCTCTGAATGGACCATGTCCACGATGGTCCTGTTGCATCTTTCAACAACACCATTTAGTTGGGGAGTTCTAGGAGTAAGATTGGATACAATTCCTCTCTCTCTCTCTCTTTAAGGTATTCCTTGAATTCATC
Source organism: Ottelia alismoides (assembly GCA_037367405.1). NCBI lineage: Eukaryota > Viridiplantae > Streptophyta > Magnoliopsida > Alismatales > Hydrocharitaceae > Ottelia > Ottelia alismoides. The sequence continues at coordinate 131,762 of JAZKJV010001298.1, forward strand.
TAATAGGTACTCGCCACCTCGGTCAGGTTGAATCCGTTTAATCTTCCTATCGGTTTGGTTCTCAACCAAATACATGAATTCTTTGAACTTTTCAAACGTTTCATATTTATGGCATAATAGGAAGACAAACATGTATCGCGAATGGTCATCAATAAACATCAAATAATATCGATGTCTATTCCATGTTGTGGTACTAAAGGGACCACATACATCGATATGTATTAGGTCAAGAATAACCTCGCACACCCTTGTATCGGAAGGGTGCTCTGGTCATTTTACATTGAATGCAATGTTCACGGATAGGTAAAGTTTGGACCTATAGAAAATCTATGGGTTCATATTTTATCAATCTATTGATCCTATCAACAGATAAATGATCAAGCCTCCAATGCCAAATCATGTTTGAATGATTTTCATCATCTCTATATATTTTAGGGTTTTTATTAGTGATTGTTACATTCATGACAGATTCATCAATGCTCAATTCATAGAGTCCACCAGAAGTTAGAATACCATCTTGGATATATTTATCATAACGTCTTATGATAAGTTTCTCATAGAATAAGAACGAATATCCATTTCTAACTTAGATACAGATAATAAGTTCCTTCTAACATTTGAAACATAATGATATTCTTTAAGTATAAGGACTCCCCTACTAGATAGTGATAGTCTGCATGTTCCGATGGTGACCGCTATAACAGTTGCATCAGATCCCATCTGGATGACTATCTCCCCTTCATCAACATTTCTGATCTCCTAAAATAGATGCAACAGATTTCATACATGAATAGAAGCACCAAAATCTACGACCCAAATACCTTCTCGTCCTACGAGAAAATTGATTTTAATGATGAAAGTAGATTTTATACATGTCGGGGCATTATTTTTACCATTCTCTAAGGTTTTCAGATAAATTGGACAATCTCTTTTCCAGTGTCATGTCCTTTTGCAGTGATGAAATACATCCATTTTATTAGATGTCAGATGTGTGGATGCTTGAGAGGATAAGCCAATACTTTGACTCTTCTTCATCTGTTGGGCTGGACTCTTCTGAAACCCATGCCTCTAGCTATTCTCAATGCAATTCTCATCACCAAACATCTTTTTTAGATTCATCATTGTATAATGGTCATTCTCTATATCAATATGTTGCTTAAGAAGCACATTAGACAGAGACCTCGGCATATAACATCGAACCAGCGAGTGGTCATTATTAAAATTTTCATTAAATTTCAATTCTTCCATTGACATAGGGTTTGTATGCTTGTTTTCTGTGAGCACATGGCCAATGCAATCCACAGAGAGAACACGCTCCAAATTATAGATCTAGTCTGAATACTTTGGTTTGCTCAATCGGTTGACCTTCATATGCCTGTTGTGCAGGTTCATGGATTTCGTATTTGAGATTAGGAACACACTTGTTAGAATATATAAATAATTATTATTCAATTTTAAATTATTTGATTAAGAGTTTTTAAATTAAAGTAGTATTTCCTTTTAAACTTTGAAAGTTCATTCCTTTATTAATCTTTCAAAGCAAGAGATATACTTACCACTATATCTCTAGCAAGATCTCCCTTCTACCTTTGTTACACTTCAATAATATGAGAAAATGCAACTTAGGTAAAAGGAGAAAGAACTCATCCTCCCTTGCAAGTCCAACTTGTATTTTCAAATTTGGTCTATAATACTTGGGCCCACCAGCCTAATGTGATGTTGACCGTAGTTAATTGAATCAACTATCAACATGAATGAACTCGCTATGCACAATCTAATACTGCTTCAATTATATGAGGAACAATATTGGGGTCACTATGCATATAACCTTACTCTTTCGAGAAGCAAAGAGCCTGATCCATGTGTGCTTGTATGTCAGAGCTATGACTTCGTATAGGCATCTCCTGCGTACAATCCACGGCGGAGGAACCTTTTGCCTTGATGAGAGATCATGGATGTCATTTATACGATCTTATACATCTCATTTAAATTTTAATTAACCATTATGAATCATATTTATTATGATTAATTCTTTCAAGGGAATAAAAACTCTATTTACAATAGACTATTTATTTTAATTAGGTCTAATTAATTTAATCATGCTAAATTAATTATCAATCCAATGCAACACATAAATAATTAAGATTTTCTTGATATTACTCTATAGTAGTAGCTCTCACAAGTACATATTATTCTGATTTTTTAGTAATTAGAGTACAACTTGATTTACTCATATTACCCTTTCCTTGAAAATGGATCCAACTAGAACGCTCGAGTGATGCTAGGAGGAAACATTTCCTTGACATGCAAGGTGCTAATTAAGAAACCAAGCCAACATTCCCGGTCTAGATATCTTCGCCATCCCGATTCATAACAATACAAATTGAATCAATGCACTTATGGTTTTATCGATCATTCCATTGATGACCGTCATGATACTGTATAGTATAAACTCTGAAATCTTAGGCATCTTAAACATTTTTAAAGATCCTAAATTTCTAGTCATATCAAGTAAATATATTTTGATTTTGCATGTAAAAGTTGACATGCAACTATTGTAGGTTAAACCAGAGTTTTGTCATGAGACAATCATTCGATGGATGGTGATTGATGTTTTAAATTCAAATATTCCTATAAATATGTGAAGAATCAATTAATCATGACAAATTCATAATTTTCTTGATTGACATTGAATGATAAACACATTAAGAAAGTTCTTGATGATCCAATCATCTTCTGACCCGTCTTCATTAAATATGTAATATATATGGAAAATAGATTCAAGATCTCATGAAATAAATTCAAGCGATTTGTTGATTTATTTATCTACTTAATTAATGTATTTACAATATATTTCATGATTAGAAAATAGTAACCAAAAATTAATTTGTTACCGATCCGTGATTACATGCAAAAATATTTCATATCAAATTAATGCACCTTTGATGCCAACTTTGGAAAATACTCTAGATACATATTTAGACATTATAAGTACATTTAAATACCCAAGAAAATTTCAAACAATGCATAAATAATATATTTTATTTTAATGAAAAGCGATTCGAAATAGGCATCTTGTGCATAATCTACGAGTCCCCATGCATCTGATATACAAAACCTTGTTCCCTTAAGGTTCTAAGACCTTTGATCAAGGCTCGGATACCACATGAAGGTTAGGGTTTAGGCCTTAGCGCATCAGGAAATTGTGAAGACCACATCACATGCGATCAAATGTGACTAGTCATACTAGCTGTAAAGGATAGTAGTTAAAATAATATAAATAATGAAACCACGTGATATGAGAACCATTCTCATATCAATTCATCAAGATCACAAATGAGTAATAGAATTACCTTTTGAAATGTGTTTGTGATAGCGTGTCTCTAAATGAAGAGACCTCTTGTCTCAGGTCTGATCCAACGATGGATGCACTTGCGGTGTGTGTGGATGAGACATGTGTTTCCCGCAATCCGAGTTGACGATCCGAATGTGGAACCTCGTGATTTCATCTCATGAAATACGTAGCCTTTCTCACGAGCAAGAAGCACTGATGAAGGCTGAGATCCACGAGCATTCGATCCAGCAGCACAACGGTGATGCGACGATGACGATACTCTCAATGTCAGTATAGTGGACGGTCAATATTGAGAGAGAGAGAGAGTTTGGGTGTGTATGAGAAGAGAGGTGGATTTTTGCTTTCTTATTTTTGTTATAAGATAAAGATTTAGGTCTATCCTTTCTTTTAAAACAAATTAGATGATGGAGATACACTCCTAATACAAGTCAATGGCCATGATTTTGTTGCATAAATTTGCAACAATAATTAATTAATTTAAAAGAAAATAAATATTGTTAAGATATTCAACAAATTTAACAACTAAATCAATTCATTTGGAATAATATAGAAAGAGGAGCAGCATCCTTCCATATATAGAGTGGAAAACCATCATGAAAAAGATATCTTGGTAGCCGCTCATTCCATGCATGGTATGGAGGCCCTCTCATTCCAATTTTTATCAGATCTCATAGATCATCAAATATTCCACATGTGCAACAACTATATTACTTAAATGCTCACAAAAATAATTCAAAATTACTTTATGACAATTTTAATCATGTCATTGACAATTATGAATCATATTCCTAGGTCAGGGCATGCTAAGAGGTCTAGGTTGGATCTGACTTCTTCGCTATAAGCTCACTTTCATGCCCTCTCTCTCTCTCTTGCTTTTGGGTGCTAAGCGTTGTCTAATAGCTAAAGCATGTCTTTTATCATCTCCTATGATGGTCGTATGCCATAACCTATCCCTCCCTTTGGTCCCTACCCTTGGGCTGATTTATCACAGAAGAAGGCAGAAAACCACACAGACATGTGTGAGTTACTTTCAACGATTGCTTGGTACATACTACTAAAAAAGCCTCGAAGATGAACTTAGAGGATTCGTTAACTACTGTGCTTGCACCATCCCTCTCTAGTTAACCTCCTCGATTCCCTCTCACTTAACCTTCACATATAAATTCATCTTCCTCGGATTCCATCCGCGTCATGGTATGACTCCTCTTAAGGAACAACCAACAATCCCTTCATTATATATTACCGGTCATTCTCAGACCAACTACTTCCTTGAATGCTTACTTCCTTGTTGGTAGTCAGTCACACTAAGCCACCACCAGTCGACCCTCACACCAATCTCTACTATTAACTGAGGTTTTCCCCCTTCATGAGTCATAACGTGTCCTCACTACACCTCACCACTTCTAGAGATTGACTAATGGACTAACCCTTCGCTCCCTACTCTTGCTCACCACTGTTATATTTGCTATTAATTGTAAAATGTGAATCCAGTTACATTAACATTTAATTTGTATATTTACAATTAAATCTCTTCATTATATTATAAATTAGATTTATACTATTTATGATTATCGTCGATAGTGATATCCACATTAATCATATCTTTGATAATAAATCTTATTCAATTATCTTAGATAACTCTTCTCATGTGTCCAAATAATTTAAACCACCATCACATTATTTATGATAATTAAATCATATTTAATTATCAAATTTTCAATGCTAAGATATATTGTCAACAATAGAATTATTCTTGAACTCTTTCAAGAATAATGTGCTTACTTCATGTATACTTGGAGATAAGGACATGACGATGTACATTCGATTTATAGTGACTTGGATATTGAGATCTTATCTCATATCTAGATCCAAGTGACCTCTCAAAGATATTTGATTACATCAAACCATAAATCTAATCTTCTAATTGCATATGAATTACATTTAGATCAATGTCCAATATTTGGACTAATATCAGATTATTAATCTTTTGAGAGGAGTCACTCAAACCCAATCTTATTTCATCACTCCCTCGGAATGGAAGTGTCATGGTTATACAATTGTTTACGATCACATCACCCTCGAGTATTCCTAATACACGTACATCCTGCATACTGGAAGACCTAAAATAAATCTAAAGTTTTATATCATATCTGAATCATCTTCCTCAGGGTTTTATCATTAAGTTTCTCATTCGATCATTCAGAGTTGGCATCGATCATATGCTTTCCAAAAGCTTTATCATACCTACAAAATCTTGTCATTCTTCCAAATCAAGGATGACCATGCATGGAATTTGATCGGTCCCAATACCTTATGAGTGAGCTCATGTCTTCTTATTCACTAGTGAACATGTATGATCCCTTTGAAAGATCGTGTTAACCATATGCCATTTTTGTGCACATCAGCTCATCACTGTATAGACCTTGATTAGGTCATTAACCAAATAGTATTCTTAATGTGTGTACTTAGACATATAGTAATACATATGTCTCCGGACAGAGGATGTGTTCCTATATTGTGACAGCATACAACATAGGTTTTGGTTATCTCGATCTCATTGAGTCAACTCTCTGACCTAACTTATATGATACCTCTGAATCTCTATTCCTATGCAGAGTATCTGCATCAAGAGGTCGGCCAGATATCAGCTTTTGAAGAAGGATTTCCATCTCCTTCTTAAGTTGGATATCCTTTCTAAACAAGCATTTGACGATGCTTGATGAGTCCTCAATCTAGCTCTTTAGATATCATGCAAGCACCGGCCTTTATGATTCAACCATTGAATCAATAGTATATGATTATTAAGATGGCCATGGTATATAACCCTAATTATACTAAGGGGCCTTATAAGTGCATTCATTCTTTTAATCTTAGACAAGTAGTGAAACAAATCAATAACTTGTATTGATATATCAAAAGATTACAATGAAATTTATCGTAGAAATCGTTCAACCCGGGCTTACATGTTTAATACAAACACGAAAATCATCACTACACTGAGCTAGCTGTAGCGTCGCTTGAGGCCTTACTTCGATCTTCCTACAGAGAGAAATCCAAGAGTATTCGCAGAACAACGTTACCTTGAACAAGATAAAACAATAATATTTGTGTTGATTAAATAAATAATCAATTAACATTAATCAGATCAATAAAGAGAATATATCAACAAGATATGCAAATACTTTATTCAAACAGATACATATCTAACACAAGTGAAAGTTATATAATTTGAAAAATATCATCGAGTTTTGTTAAATAGCTTTAAGGAAATCTCTGACTGCACATAAAGAGCTTGAGGAGCTTGCTATAGATCGAGACTAGCTTTCAACTTAAAAATCTTCTCTCTTGAAAATATAAGCACTCAAGATTTAGAGAGACATAGAAGAATACTCGAATGAGTTGTGTGTTGAAATGAAGAGGTAGAGATCTCCTTTATAGTGAATCGACCATGTCATCGCTAGGAGACAAAATGGTAACTTTTAAATCCAGAATGATCGATCAACAAAAAACCATGATCGATCAATGCTCATATGATCAATCAGATAAAAGATCATGTTAGATCAAAAGGTCAGTTGTAGAATTCAAAATTCAAATAAACAATCAATCATAAAACTTATCAATCAATAAAAAGAAACGATCAAGGATTTTGATAACGTTAAAAGTATGGTCGATCAACAAAACTAAATGAGAGATCATGTGACTTACCTATTATACAAAAATCAATTATTGTTCGGTTCAAAGTGTTCTTCAACTAGTTGCAGAATTATTGATTAGGTCAAGTCCATGAGCGATCAATGGATGATCGATCAACATGAATTGTAATGAGCAATCAATTGAAGGTCTGACTTGAAGTTGAGTTTGCTGCAAGAACTTTGAATAGAACAATAGTAATAGTGACTCTTTGTATACATCGTCGAAGATACAAGAATTGATTAGTGTTTAGAGTATAATCGATGATTTCACAAAAAGTACAAGACAAAAAAACTTAACAACGCATATTATGAAAAGAAACTTCTAAAGAGCTTCTGTTGAGGTCTCGAACCTTGTCTGAAGATCCTGCAAAAATGATACACTTATACAAGTACATCTAATGTGTGTGTCAACTTTAAAACAAGAGTAATCACGATTCTGACAGATACTCAAGACGTAATGAATCATGAAATTGTAGTCAAGCTGAAGATCATAAAACTAATACACGAAATGAGGGTATCCTTGGATATCACCCAAAGACAATCAATGGAGTCAAAAGGGGGAAAAGGATCTAATCCTCAAAAATGATTTTAGAAAATCCTTTGGTACCTTAAAGTGGGGCTTCTTAAGTAAATTGCTTGAAAGAATGGAGAGCCCAAGAAAATTTGTTGGTGGGTTAATATCCATTCTAAAAGTACAGATTTCCCTTAATAAAGGGTTGCGCAATTGGGTTTTCAAGCAAAAGAGAGGATTCTGCCAAGGGGATCTAATTTATCATGTCCTCTTCATAAACACATTAAATAGTCTAGATGGAATGTTGAAGAAACTATGGAGTAAAGGTGAAATCAGAGGACACATGCCTTCTAATGGGCTCATTAATATTCAAGTTGTATACAATTTACTCATCTTTTTTGCGCAATGAGAATGAGGAAATCAAAAACCTTGTCATCACACTTAAAATCTTCTCGCCCATCTCAAGCCCTGAAAATAGGCAACGAAAAGTCATCAATTCACTAAATGCATCTCTCGCAAACAGAAAATCCATCACTCACGTACTTCGACTGGAAAATAGAGGAATTTCTTATAAACTAACTTGTTTTCCACCTTGCACCAAAGCAACTCATAAGATACAACTAGCTACCTTTGATAGATATTGTTGCTACCAAAATGAGTGGTTAGAAAACTCGCATGCTGGTTCTTCCAACAAGGGTCACCGTTCTAAAAACCAATCTTACCGCGCCCACGTACCACTTATTATCAACATATAAACTCCCATAAAATTTCATAGATAAAATTGATAAGATAAGATGGAAAATTCTTTGGAATGGAAATAAAATCAACTGAAGAAATGTACTGGCTTAAAGAAAATCTGTTGTCCAAAAGAAAATGATGGGGGTTGGGTATCATTGACTTAGAAACGTCAACAACTCCATGTCATCAACAAATATGATAACTATTTTAGATGGACAAATATTAACCAGAGATATTATCAAAGCAACTTATTTCTGAGGAAGACTTATTCCCCTAAAACTTGTTGAAAAGACTTAAATTGGCGTTCAATATAGAATGGCTCGGAAAATATTAGAGAAGCGTCCCACGAAATACCAAGGACAGGAGAAAATTCATCTTTTTGGTTAGATGGATAAGAGGTGGAAAATACATTAAGAAAAAATTCACAAAGCTTTGGCCTTATAATAGAAATAAGAAAAATTCATGTAAGCAGGCCTATAGTGCCCCTCAAATAATTGCTTGTCTAGTTTGAAAAATAGAGTGGTTCATAGACTTTGGAATCAAACAAAGCAGTTGAGAAAATTCCTCCTAGAGACAAATCTTACATAGGGGGAGGACTTCACAAACTCTCTATCAAAAGATGGAGACAACTTTCAAAACATAAATAAAAAGGTCTATATTTTCCTTCAAAATGGAGGACAATTATCAAACTTTGACAAAAACTTATGGAAACTACCTTTCCATCTCTAGATTTCCTACTTCATATGGATAGTTCTTCGAAACAAGTACAACATATAGGGATGAAAACGATCGGATACGGATACGAATATAGGGGTTATCATATCCTTATCCTTTTTAATATTCGAATACGAATACGAATACGAATATCACACGAATGTGTAAAATGCATAATCATATCCTCAAAATACGAATATGAATGCAAAACGAATGTTGGCGATTCGGATACGAATATTTGACAAACGAATGCGGATTAATATACGAATGTTATAGATAACTTAATGTATTAAAAATCTATAAGAACAATATGCTCAAAGTAAACTTCTATATATATCAAGTGCATTGAATATTTTGATAATGAAAAATTTAATACAACAAAATTAGGAAATAAAAGAAGCCTATCAAACACCTTGCTTATTTGTTTTATGTGTGTATCTTAATCCATTATTGACATCGCATGCTCTTTGTAATTTGAGAACCTGAAATTTATGAATAGAGCAACATGACAAAATGGTACGACATGGCAAATGGATCGGTGCTCATTATATCAAGAACGATGAAATATCTAAACAAAAATAGATTTATCATATAAATCTGGTAACAAATGAGATTACAATATGAAAAAAGTACTTGTGTGCATAAACAGTAGACAATCAAAATTTAAAAGATTAAAAATGACTTCTTGGGGGGGCAGTTCTGTACCACTTACAATCAAATGTCTTAAAGCATGGACTCGAACAAAGTAGGAGAGTCCATCACTTGGAGTTATCATTGATACATTTATATTGGGACACACATTATATATTACTTGGTGGTCATTTACAGTTGCATATTTTTAATATCGAGATACATCTAAAATACACATAGTGTTGCTTGAGATTAAAATAGAAATTGTAAAATTGAATATATATTTAAGAAGTGGGACTCATAACTAAAGTATCGGTAAAATCTGTGGATGGAGAAGCTCACGTTGGTGGGTGCCTCTTTTTAATCCCTAGATGCCCTCGGCGGGGACACAGGTGTGCAAGCACAGGAGTTGCGAACTTGCCCAGGACGGCTGACGAGCAATGCTGACATCAATAACGGAGGAGATCTTGGCTGGCATGCGTGAGCACTGACCGATCTCGAGGATGGTAGCCCGGTTGCTTAGCAGCAAGTTGGGGAAAGGAGTCGTCGAGACTAGGGTTTCAAGAAAGGGGAAAACGAAAGGGAAGTTGCGGAAGTCGAACTACAGGGGGGTCGGCGATTCCTTCTCCAATTCCAGGCCGTGATTGTTATGTTTAAGTGGGTTAATTATATAAGAAACCCACTAACTTATTATTATTATATATTACTTATTCTAAACCGTGAGTAAGTGGGTGGTGTGCAATGTTTAAGTGGGGTAAATTTATGAGACACCCTTGTTGATATTGTTATATCTTTTACTTATCAAGAGCAGTAGTAGATAGACCATTCGCATTCGTTAAAAAATATACATTCGCATTCGTATTCGTATCCGTGAAAATTGAGGATGTTAAGTTCATATTCGTATTCGTATTCGTCGGATGTTGATTTTTATCATTCGTATTCGCATTCGTATTCGTCAGAGATAAAGAAATAACATCCATATCCCCCATTTTACGAATGTGAATACGAACGCATGCGAATATATTTGTATTCATTTTCACCCCTAACAACAGATGTCATCTTTGTAAATCGATGAAAACTAGGACCATTTGTATTACAAGTGTTCTTTTACCACTTACATATTCAACAAGTTTGGGGTTCAATTATTATCTTGTACGGTACAAAACCCCCTTCTCTTCTGCAACCATGATAAAAAAATCGATAAAAGGCCAAGGTTGCCATAGTTTGGTGGTTCCTTTGAGAAGAACGTTGTATAAGAGCTTTTGAGGGCAACGAAAATCACCCCAAAACTCTACTCTTTGAGCTAAATCTCTCCTAATAGTCCATGCTAGTATAAACTAATGTGTTATTCTTTTGGATATTTGTTTACTTGCAGGTCTAGAAACCGCCTGGTCTAGATAGGAATCCTCTGTCTCACTTTTGTTGCGGATTTTTTGGGTCCTGCTTTCATATTTTTGTGGGCCATTACATATTTTGTTCGGATGGAGATTTCATTTACAAACAATCATGTTGTATAATGATCTCTTACATCGCTGATCCATAAATTGGATCAACGATTTTCTTACTTCATATGAATGAAATTGATCTTTTTTCGAAAAAAAGGAAAAAAAGTTTTCTTCATCATTTTTACCCATTTTCACGTTGCGTATGCTATTATTTGCAATGAAAATTGACTTAGTTTCTTAGAAGAAATCTCATATATTTCAATATTTCTTCATTTCCAAAAGGTATTAAAGACAAAGATGCTAAACTAAGTATAGAAAATTAATAATCCTATTCAACTACAGAAAATCATTGAATAATCTTTTGTTTGAAAAGTACCCTATGGGACCTGTAATTAGGAAAAATTAGGTCATTAGATTTATATGATGGTCAAAATTCATTTGTTTCTGTGAAGCTTATGCGTTATTACAATCATATGTGCATATTTAAATGAAGTCAAGTTCCCAAGATATAGTGCCAAGCAGCTCACTTATCACAACGTATTTTGATAATTTAATTTCAGGAAAAAGAAACACCATGAATACTTCATGTTCAATTACTGAAGAATGTAATCAGCATATTCAAGCACTTACATAATCTATACGCTCGATCTCATCTGGAACCAAAAACTGAAGACAACGAAATCAACGGTTGATGTGACGATGTCTGTAGAGGGAAAAGAATGAATTACATTAATAAGAGGCCCTAGGGTTCTCTTATATAGGAGAGGAACCTGTATGGCAAATTACAAGGAGGAGACAAAAGAAATAGATAATATGAAAACAACAAGGAAGATAACTAAAATCTCAACACTCCCCAAAAGCTGGAGCGTATATATCAATCAGACTTAGCTTGGAACATCTCTGATAAGACCTCTGGTTAGAGCCTCAGTAAAAACATCTGTTGTCTGGTCTCCAGAGCTAACATGCGTAGTGGCAATAAGACCCTTATGTATCACGTCACGAGTGTAGTGACAGACCACCTCTATGTGCTTGGTCCTCTCATGAAAAACTGGGTTGTTGGCAATGAAAAGAGCAACCTGATTGTCAGATTGGAAGTGCATTGGGAGAGGCACCTCTATAGTCGGATCAGTAAGAATAGCTCCGACCCCCATCATCTCTGTGCTAGCCTGCATCATGGCCCTGTATTCTTCACATCAAGCTGATAAATGAGCCAATCTCATGTGACAACAACAGAAAGTAGAAAATGCAGAGTAGAATGTCTGGCAACTGGAGAGAAAGTATCCTAATTGTCCACCCCATATGCCTGGGTGAACCCACGTGATACAAGTCTCACCTTATAGCGATCCATACTGCCATCTGCACGGTGTTTCATAGTGAACACCCATTTGCATCCCACAACAGAAGCGCCAACTGGAACAGAAACAAGACTCCATGTACCACGTGACTGTAACGCAACTATCTCCTCCTTCATGGCTAACCTCCATTTAAAATGTCTGGCAACTAGAGATAAAGTATCCTATAGTCCACCCCATATGTCTGGGTGAACCCACGTGACACAAGTCTCACGTTATAGCGATCCATACTGCCATATGCACGGTGTTTCATAGTGAACACCCGTTTGCATCCCACAACGGAAGCGCCAACTGGAACAAAAACAAGACTCCATGTAATACGTGACTGTAACGCAACTATCTCCTCCTCCATGGCTAACCTCCACTGACTATTCTGAAGAGCCTCCTGATATGTCTGCGGTATCTTCACGACTAGTAGTGCCAAGGTAAACCTACTGAAATCCTTTGATAGTCTACTCAAGAAAACCTGAGCTGCAAAGAGGATAAGTAGCACACTTACGTCAATCGACACATCAAGATCATCCACCAAGTCCCAAGCCTGTAAGTTCCCCTCTTGAGAGGGCACCTGCTCATCCTGTATGGAATCATGTTGCATAGACAACTTAGTAGTGTCATTAGTACAAACAATGTGCTCATACATTAGGAGTGTTGGATGATGGGCAAGACTTGTGAGAAGGGGGAACCAAGCAAGACCTGCGAGTAAATACACATGGAAAAAATCGAGTCACAGTAGGAGGTGGAGCCACAGGAGCAGGTGTAGAAGCAGGAGTAGTTGTAGGTGGTGGTGGTGGTGATTGAGGAGGTGGTGATAGAGCGGGAGTAGAGGGAGGTGGTGGTACGATAATAGGAGGTGAAGGCATGTAGATCTCATCGTCAAAGTCGGATGGGGCTAGTCTGTCACCTGTAGGAGAAAAATACATAGCAGACTCAAAGAAAGTAACTTCAGCACTGACAAAGTATTTTTACCTGAGCAGATCACAGCAACGGTACCCCTTCTAGGTATGATAGTAGCCGAAAAAACACACTTGATAGTTATGAGAGAGAGAGCTTGTCACAACCTAGAGAGGCATCATGAACAAATGCAACAGAACCGAACACATAAGGTGTAAAGGATAAAAGATCCTTCTTGAGAAACACAATCGAGAAAGAAATCTTCTCTTTCAACACAGACGAAGGCATGCGGTTCACCAGATAGCATGCAGTGAGGATAGCATCACCCCAGTAAGAGTCAGGAGCACGACTCTGTATCAACAAGGATCGTGCCACATCGAGTAAGTGACGGTGTTTACGCTCGGCAACACTGTTCTACTAGGATGTATAAGGACATGAGGTCTGGTGAACAATGCCAAGAGATCTAAGAAAGTCAAAAAGTTGTAAGGTGCATAACTCTAAAGCATTATCAGAACGAATATATTTGACATTGGTAGAAAAAATATTGTTTATCTCATTAATAAAAGATGTGATCACATATCCAACCTTAAACTTATTCTTCAAAAAAAATCCAGGATAGTCTAGAAAAATCATCGACAACAACCAGATAGAAACGATGTCCCTGCTGATTAGGAACACGACTTAGACCCCAGATATCTAGATGAAGGAGCCCAAATAACTGAGAACTGCTCCGACTCTAACGGGATGGAAAGGAGGAATGGTGATGCTTTCCAAGCTGGCATGCCTCATACTAGAAGGTGGATCCCATAGAAATCTGAGGGAGAACATGACATAGCTTCTGCAAAGGAAGGTGGCCAAAATGAGGGTGCCACGGATATGGTGAGACTGGTCTAATAGATATAGTAGAAACACCAACATGAGGAGGTTGGATCAGTCTGTAGAGCCCCTGTTGCTCATGGCCACATCCAATCACCCTACCCGTGAGTATGTCCTGAAAATTAAGAGACGGTGGGTCAAAGATGGCAAGACAATGCAGATATTTAGTAATCAGACTAATGGAAAGTAAATTCATCTGAAAGTCAGGAGCATATAAACCATTTCTGAAGGCGCATAGACGACATCAAATGCACCTTTCCCTCTCCTGCAATGGGTAAGTGGCCGCCATTGACAATGACAGCCCATCTACCAGTATGGTCCTGTAGGACCTCAGTTGTGCCCTGTCTCCACACAGATGGTGGAAAGCACCAGAGTCCATAATCCACTATGTCATATCTGCACCAGTACTATCGATGAAAGCATAAGCGATACCTGAGGAGCTCGAAGAGGCTCTAGTTGTGGCTGCAATATCTGTAGTGGTGGTTCATGCAACACGAGTCATGATCTCTCGAATACAAGAGGCAATATCATCAAGGTGAGGATCGGCCTGGGAAGCAAGTGTATCTGAAGGCTCAATCTGTTCCGCCACGCGACCAGAAGCAGGATATCCATGCTTATTGTAGCATGCATCTTCTGCATGTCCCGAGCGATGACAGAAGGTGCAAGGGTCACGCTGACGTCAACCGCCTCTGCACGAGGGGAGCGTCCACTGGATGGGTCGTCCCTACTCGACAACGAGAAGCGGCCATAACTGAAGAGAGCAAAGGAGTTGCCGTAGAAGGCATGATAATCCAGCTGAGACGGCCAATAAATGTGAGGTATGGTAGCTCTAGTGAGAAGCTGTGTACGCACTACATCATACTTTGTATCAAGGCTGACCATGAAAACTCCAACCATGGTGGATTTCCTATGTCTTCTGTTGCTCTAGAGGATGTCGTAATAGGCACATAACTATGAAGCTTCCCGAACATGCCACGAAGTGAAGAGTAGTACACGTGCAGAGGACGACCATTCTGCTTGGCTCAAACTATACCTGAAGAATCTTGGCCTCATTCTTCGCTTGAGCATAAGTGGAAGCCCCGCATCGCCTTGGTAGTGGGCTAATTTGAAATATCATTGGCTATCTCCGTGGTGAGGGTCCAATATAGCCAAGCATGCACATACGCGTCATATTCTTCCAAGAAGCATTTGCCCCAATCTTATCCGTTGGCTTTGGATCTGTCAGGATGTGCTCCGTGATATTGCACTACATGAGATTGAGAAACTACATGGACCACAAGTCAGTTGGTCCCATCCACTCTTGAAGGTTCCGGACAAAAAAAAATTTATCCTTGTTCTCTGATATGATGGTAGAACGATCGAACAACGGAACTCAACTGGGGAGTAGACTGATATGAACGAGTATACACAAACATATGGAGGATTGGTTGAAGACTCATACAACCATCCTCGTCAATTTTTACTGCTCTCTAGGGCCAAAAAACACGATTTATAGGTCTGAAATCACATTTTTTGATCAAAAACAAACCGAGGTGCACGAAGAAGCACAAGGATGTGCACAGAGAGTGACGATGGCTTAGGATGGCTAGCGATGGACAACAATGGCCTGGGAGGGCCGTCGATTGAGGGGAGGTCTTGCTGCAATCGGATGGCTGGGGAGGTCAAAGGATGGTGGCGGTGCGACAACCAAGGGGGGGGGGGGGGAGGGTGTGGTTATGGTTAGGGCTTAGGTGGGATACGGGAACTCCGATATACGATTGTCGCTCCGATACCATGTAGAGGGAAAAGAATGAATTGCATTAACGAGAAGCCCTAGGGTTCTCTTATATACAAGAGAAACCTTTTGGATAAATTACAAGATAAACAAAATAGATAATATGAAAATAATAAGATAATTAAAATCTCAACAATGAGACTGCCAGCTTCAAAGCAAAGAGATGTCAGGAGACCTATATAAAGCATGTGAAGATAATCAAAACTTCGATGTTCATTTTTCAAGTGTCAAGAATATATAACCAGATTATAGTTTTTTTGTTGATTTTACACATTCAAAGCATCAATGTCTTTTCAACACAGTGCCATAATGTTTAGAGCCAAAAAACAAATAAAAGATTTTCTAAAGCTCTCAGTTCATCTGAACGTGACTGTTGTTTAATGCAGAGGTGTTGTCATAGAGAGAATTATGAGACAAACATGGGATAAGTACAAGCAACCCCCTTTCCTTATTTACATTTCACTACTTTAATCGATACACATGTACACACTAACTAGGCTTTCAGCTACAAAAAAACTCCCCCTCTGGCTAGTCTTCTAGCCCACAGGTCTCGACAGCTCGACAATTTCAACAAAGAATTATTATACATTGCCCTCTAAACTGGAAAGCGAATCCCTGTCCAAGGTATCATCAGAAGGTTATTTTAAGTGCAACTAAATCCTGCACCATCCAAGAAAAAGAAATGGTTCGTATTTGATGCTTTCGTCCTACTTTATATCAACAAACTTTGGCAGTTGCTATCAGTCAGAGACCCCATCTGCAATCTCCAGACAGTAGGCCAGTTGGCTAGGGCACTCAGAATTAGAGTTCTTGCCTGTTTTCACAACATTCACAACCGTCGCATTACAAAAGAAGCACCTTTGACTGTTGAGGAGGTGCCTTGATATGCAGCCAAAACATGATATATGGTGGCAGGGCTCAAACTGGGCATCTGAAATACTCGCATAGCAGATGCAGCAGTAGCCTTCACCTTCTTGCCTCTCGACTTCGTCATCTCGAGAACCTTCTCCCCCAAGTGTCATTTCTGCCCTACTTAAAAGAGCACTCAAAAACTGATCCAATTGCACTAGTCTGGCCATAGATGCATCACCCCTCAATGCATTTCCCTGCAAAATATATCAGCCAAAAACGGTACAAATGTGATCATTTGTTACCTATAATGACAATTAGAACACAACTATTTCAGATACTTAATGAAAAGCAAAAATCATATCACAGATGAATAAGCCCAACTATCCGCACATATCATCAATATTCTGCTATAAACATCTATATCTACAAAAGACCTAATAAGTGCCACTTGGAATTTAATAGTCAACCCTCCACAAAACAATCGCATGATTTCAATATAAGATTTGAGCAAAAATCCATGTAGCCAACTCTACTTATAGTGAGAGAAGGCTTTGCCATTTTATTAACATGATTAACTTTTGATGGAGGAAAAAAAGGAACAAATGGAAGTAATAGATATGAGATGATCGTTGAATGGTATAAGAATACAAGGCCGAAAGGATCACTAAAAATGATACTCTGAACACAATTTAGTCTTCATCCTCCACAACACAATCACACAAGGGTCTTATTTTTCTAGGCTTAAGGAAACAATTGTATTAACATAACAATAACTGTCAAAAAAATAAGCAATAAATAGAAGTAAGAGATAAGGGATGATTGCAGAGTGGTATCGCCAACACGGAAACAAAGAATAGATCACTAAACATAAGACCCCAAAAACATGAGAAAATGCCTAGATGACAGCACATAAACCAGGCCACATTCCAGACCGGATAGAACGTAGAAAAGAGTTTGGATCAGCATATATATGAGGGCTTCCTCTTTCCCGGCTTTTAAGACTTCTAGATTAGCAGCCACAAGCAGGAGAATGCCCAGAATATTGACAATTTATAGATAGTATCAAACAATAAGCAGTCAGTATTACTTCACAGCTGAAGAAATGTTTTAAGCTTATGTCCGCTAAGCAATAAAAAGGTGCAGGCAAAGAATCGCATATTAAATAGAACTTACCCAATTGTAGCCCAACAAGTAACGGAATCCGCAATGAACTGTAGAAGGGCAGTCCATACTTGCAAGTATGCCAATCATGTCATTTTGATTCCCTGGTATCATGTTTGTAGTAGCGTCTGCAAGGTTTAAAATAATTCCAACTAGGGGTGCCAAAATCATAGCTCGATTCGTTTTCTCAGGATTTTGCCCACTTCTTCGAAGCGTCCTATACATGAAAAGAATATGACATAACATTTGATAGAAATGTGTGATGATTAAAAAAGCATTAGAAAATCAACAAGAACAACACTTTCATATGTATGTTCACTAAGACCTAAATGAACCACTTCAACTAAGGCGCAATAAGCCCACAGGGCACCAAAAGAAACTATATGAAATTCTGTCCTCTTTTGCACAAAGGAGTAAAACGAAGTGACTGGTAAAGAAAAAAGAGCTGCTAGGTATCACGTCGCCAATTCATAGTGGACCGGGTTTATATTCTAAACTCTAAACAAGCATAGAAACCTTAAAATATTCAAAAAAAGAATGATGACCCCACTCCAGAAGATGCACGCAAGTAACAAAATCCTGAGATCTTAAATATAAACTTCGATTAGAAAGCAGTTTCGTTAGAGAAAGTGGAAAAAGGTTAGATAATCTTACATGTCAAAGAAATTAGAATTTATTGCTGAAATTATATGGTTCAAGATAAAGATGATCAGCTCTGTTAGTCGTCGAAGGTTCATGTCAGATCCAAAGAGGAAAGCTTGAGGCATCTCATGTGTACAAAACTCAAGTACACGTATAAGACTGCAACAAAGGTCAAATACAACACTGCACTTCTTTTGTTGCAATTCTGCAATCTGCACAAATTAATAATAAGCAGAATAAAAATGAGATTATTTATACACAAACATGATGGGAACAAGAATGTGGAACATGAATAGTCCTCAGAAAACTCCCGAAAATATAGCCACGGATGTAGCAATAATAAAAGTGATTCTCTTGCCAAAATGAACATGTCCAAGAGACAGACATCTAATAGGCAGGCAAGAATACAATGTCTACAGATATGTCATCTACAAAGAAAAGAGGGCATCCAAAATAGCTTAATTGTGACAAATGAAAATACCAAGATTAGGTGTATCATTTATCAGCCAAACTGACACGTTCAACTCATTCTACCACAATATAATCTCAGGTCTACAATATTAACCCATGGAGGCAAGAACTGCTCCGCCTACAGCTTGTACGAGGAGAGATAGAACAGTGACAAAAATGAGACATGTAAGGCTGGAGGCACTAAAGTGGATGAAGAGAAGGCATAGACATGTAACATGCACAGCACAGATACAGAGTACAGCATGACAAGCCCAATAAACCAATAATCATATGGTTACAGCTATTCCTCAAAACATGTTGATACTTAAGCAGATCTGAGCTGTCAACGTCAGTATTATTGATGAGGCATGGAATCGTTGATTTACGTTAGCTCCCACATTATTCGCTTCTGACAAAGACATATAAACCCTGTCACTCAACACTGCTCTATTCAGTGGGGTGATCGAATATAATAACTCGGACCAAATATTATAAAATAATGTTTATTATTATAATTTTTTAGTTTTATAAGTTAGATGTGAATAGTTTGCTTGTAATTCAAATAGTACTTTTATCTTGTTAATTAGTGACCATATATGTATATGTTGGGGTATAAGTTGTATGCGTCATATATGAGGGAGTTACCCCATCCAAGAGTTTAGTCCCACATCTACCAGTGGTGGGACTTGGAGGCTTTGTGGAGGCTATATAAGGAGCCTCAGACCTCCTGTATCGGATGAGAAAAAGCAATGAAGCATATGCCCCTTTGAGGGCTTCTCCCGTGGTTTCATCCCGCTCCTCACGGAGTAGGGTTCCACGTAAAAATCGGTGTTCTTCATTTTATTTATCTTTGGTTCTGATTCCGCTTCCGCTTCCTATTTTCTATCATGGTATCAGAGCGGATCGATTCTTGAGGTCTTTCGTTATTTTATTTTGGTTCGAGATTCGAGTTTCTGTAATTTGTTTGGGATATGTTCGAGAGATTCTAGGGTTTCCGAAGAAACCCTAATTTTGTTGGGCTAGATCCTTCAAGCCTCGCATGCTCCTAGCAGTTCTCGATGCGATTCCAATCTCCAGGTGCAGTGCACGAAGCCTGCGAGCAGTGCGCGAGGGCCCCTTCCAGACGCATCCCTCCTTCCAGATCTGGAGGCACATGCTCTCACCCCCTTCAAGCCTCTAAGCAGCCCCCTCTCCACGCATGACGCACCACTAGCAAAGGCGGCATCCGATGCAAGCACAAGACTCAACCGGTGGTGAATCCATAGGCATAATGAAGCCGACCAGGCGCCGCCAGCCCAAGCGAGCCCTAAGGCTCCAGTTGCTCGTGGACGGTGCTCCAATAGAAGGATCACTGCACCACCCCTAGTACTCGAGTTCCCTTCGAGAGCGCCAGCAAGCCCAGCCACGACAGCATCTGGCGACTCCAGCCGCATAGTGCGGCATCTGGCGGTACACCTTTGTGCTCCCCGATGGCACCGCGAATCATCTTCGAAGCCCAGGCGTACGACCCTCCAAACATTTCGCCCTCGAGAACACCAGTGCATCACGATTCCTCGACGGCGCCATCACCCAGGCGAGTCCATGCGAAGCCGCTCCGTGCTCCAAGAAGCACCCCCCCTCGCACAACGGTGCTCGCGAGGTGCTCCTCTCCCCCACGCCCCCCCCTCCAGAATCCCTTGGCGATGCGAACCCCAGTCGCGAATCCACGCCGCTCCCAGGCAACGTCCCATCTCCCAACAGGCGGCGGCAGGAACTGCGCCCCATCGGGGGGCGGCGTAGGCTTGAGGACAACGGTTCCCATGCGGGAACCCTAAATAAGAAGAAAATAAATTTGTTTGGAGGCTCGAGGTCTGAAAAAATATTTTTGGGGGGGGGGGGGGGGGGGGGCTCTTGAAGGGGTCAAAGCGGGCACGATGCCTAGAGCAGTAAAAAAACTGAATTTGTTTTGAGAAAAAGAGGCGTACAAAAAAACTGTACGCAAATATTTTAAAAAAAATGATGATGAGAAGTCGAAAAAAATTTAACGGCTATAAAAAATTGATTTAAAAAAAAGGTAAGAATGAAAGTCGTTAAAAAAATGTGTGAACGACTTAAAAAAATCAAAAAAGGGCATGATTCATGTTTTTCCCCCATGTTATTTTCTTCTCCCAACATTGTCGATGTCTCTGTTTTCCGACGTATATGGAAGAAAGGGGGAGTATTGGGTAGAGTTCTTCGGCATCAATCATACGGCATCACTTCAGTTCAGATCCAGACTTCAGAGATCTCAGTCCAGATGCCAATGCAGGTTCCAGTCCAGATGCATCCAGATTTCCAGACTCTACAGTTTATCAGATTTCAAACTCGACATTCAGATTGGTCAGAGTCCAAGTTTGAGGCACTCCATGTTAAGAGGCCCATTTTTCGAGTTCTCCACACAGAGACTCCAGTTTCAAACACGTACAAGTATGCGGTTTTTTCATATGAGCACGTGTTTGCCATCTTTTGTAGTGGTCCCCATCTTTTCTTGTTGTTTCGGCCAGCGTTTTCATGCGCGCTGTTGGTGGAAATGAGTGAATTTATATTCCATAGAACCCTAGGCTCTCTTATATAGAGAGAGACCCCATGGGTAAAATACATAAGAGTCCAGAAAATAAACAGAAAATAAGAACCGACACATAATATTATAACATAAGTCTCTACACTCCCCCTCAACTCAAGATGGAGCATAGATGTCTATCATGCTCAGCTTGGAAGAACATCTCTGAAAGGGTCCTCTGAGCAGCGGCTTGGTAAATATGTCGGCAGTCTGATCCTCTGAGCTAACGTGAGACGTAGATATCAAGCCTCTCTGGATCATATCTCTAGTGTACTGGCAGTCTACTTCGATATGCTTTGTTCTTTCATGAAATGCTGGATTGTTGGCAATAAACAATGTTGCTTGATTGTCACACTGAAGCTGCATGGGTAAAGGTACAACTATATGTAGATCTTCTTGCACAGCTCGAACCCACATCATCTCCGTGCTCGCTTGCGCCATGGCCCTATATTCAGACTCAGCGCTAGACCTTGCCACAACAGTTTGTTTCTTGCTTTTCCAAGAAACCAGAGAGCTCCCAACAAAAACGGCGAATCCTGAAGTAGACTTTCGATCCTTATGACACCCTGCATAATCTGCGTCTGCACACGCTGAAATAGATAAACCTGTGCTTTTTCGAAATAGCAACCCTGAGCCTGGAGAAGACTTTAGATACCCCAGTATCATGTATATGGCATCCATATGAACTTGTCTTGGTTGCTCCATAAATTGACTCACTCGGCTTACTGCAAAAGCAATATCAGGTCGAGTTATGGTGATATAAAGGAGCTTACCCACCCAAGGCCCTAAATATCGGTTTCGGTCACCATTTCGGTGACCAACCGAAACAGAATTTCAGTGGAATTTCGGTCAAAATTCGATCGGAATTCCGGTCATTTTTTGTACTAGAACCCCTATATTTCGGTCATTTTGACCATTTCGGTCGAATTTCGATTTCGACAGGATAACGATATTCGACAGAAATTCGACAGAATTTCGCTGAAATTTGAGGCCACGTACCCACCATCTCTCTATATCTTCTCTTGTCCACTTCTTCAGTATCATACAATTTCATGCTCGGATCCATAGGAGTACTCGATGGTCTACATCCAACCATGCATGTTTCAATCAGAAAGTCTGTAATGTATTTCCTTTGGGTCGTCACCAGACCATGTGCATTCCTGGCAAATTCCAACCCCGGGAAGTATCTTAGGATACCAAGATCCTTCGTGACAACTGATGGCCCAAGAGTGCTTTTGCCCTCTCTACTCCCTGAACGTTATCTCCTGTAACCAGAATATCATCAACGTAGACCATGATGACAACCGTACCTGTAGAGGTCTTCCGAATGAACAACGAGTGATCCGCATTTGATCTTTTGAATCCATGTCATTCAATTAGGTGGGAAAGCTTCTGGAACCATGCCCTTGGACTCTGTTTAAGGCCATAAATCGCCTTGTGAAGTCTACACATCATATGATTCTCCCCCTCAGCAGTGAACCCTGGTGGCTGCTGCATGTAGACTTCCTCCTACAAATCTCCATACAAGAAGGCATTCTTGACATCAAGTTGAGATATAGACCAATCACGTACCACAGCAACCGATAGAAGAATGCGAAGAGTAGAGTGACGAGCTACTGGAGAAAAGGTATTCATATAGTCCACGCCATAGGTTTATGTGAAACCTCTCGCAACAAGTCGTGCCTTGTACCGATCGATATTGCCATCTGCATGGTATTTAACTGTAAATACCCACTTGCAGCTAATAATGGATGCGCCTGATGGAGCATTAACTAAGCTCCATGTACCACGAGACTGTAAAGCACGCATCTCTTCTTCCATAGCCAATCGCCAGCAATCAATCTTCATAGCTTCTTGATAGGTCCGTGGTATATCCACGGAAGACAAAGCCATAGCATACCTTTGAAAGTCACCTGTAAGGCGGTGAAAGGACACCTGGGAAGCAAAAGGATAAGACGCGCAAGTCCGTTTCTGCTTTCGATTAGCAATGGGAACACCAAGATCGTCATCCACTGTACTGGATGGTGCAACCTCCTCCTGCAATGAAGAATCTTGCACATGTACCATATCTGACCCATCATTAGTAATGCCATCTGAACATACCTGAGGCGTGATGGATGCCTGACGTGTAGTCTGAGCAGGACCTGACGACGTGTATAGAATTTAGGTAAAGGTGGGATAAGTTGTTGTGGAGGTGGCGGTAGTGGAGGTGGCGTAGTAACAGGAGTTGGATTGGACTCAGGTGGACTCAGACTAGGAGGAACATAGACATCATCATTGGAAGTGGGCAAGACCAACCTGTCACCTGCAGGGAGAAGTACATAACGGACTCAAAAAATGTAACATTAGCACTGACAAAATATTTCTTATTTATGGGGTCATATAACAACGATAACCCTTCTGAGTCTGAGAATAACCTGCAAAGACACACTTGACAGCTCTAGGAGAGAGCTTGTCAAGTCCAGTAAATAGGTGATGAACAAATGCAACAGTACCAAAGACACGAGGAGTAAGTGAGAATAATTCCTTATCAGGGAAAATAACGGAAAGAGGAATTTTCTCACCAAGAACAGATGATGGCATACGATTGACCAGGTAGTAGGCAGTAAGGACCATGGTATTAAAAGGCGCGCCTCAAGGCGGTCGAGGCGTACGCCTCGAGGCGAGGCGAGCCTTTTTAGCCTCGAGGCGTGCGCCTCGGCCTTGTTCAGTGAGGTGTGCGCCTCGAGTGGTTGAGGCATAGCCTCGAGGCGTTCCACCTCGAGGCGGTCGAGGCGTTTTCCGAGACGTTTTTCTTTTTTGAAGATTTTTTTATGATTTTAATAGTTTACATGATGGTTTGAGAAGCTTATAAATATATACTTATTTAGGATAATGATTATACAAGTTCAATGCCTAAATATGATGTTTCTTTCGTACCCATAACTCCATATTTACTATTAATTATGTGTAACTATTTCAGCAAACCGCTTCATATTTACTACTAATTATGTCTAACTATTAATTTATGCAAGACGAATGCTTAAATTTGACCTCTTTCATATTCATATGCTTAAATTTGGCCTCTTTCATATTCATATTTTTTACCATTAACATGCCATATTACATCCTTAAACATATAAAAATGTGTATAGGAATTCGAATCAAATCATTCTTCATCTGGGTATGGTGGCACAGGGAGGGCATCAAATCGTTCATCATCTGGGAATAGTAGAACATATAGTTAGTATTCAAATCATATGATTCATATCAACAACTTGGATATTTATAATGACAACTATAGCCAATCCATTTTAGATAAATTTTTAGTGATAGTTATAACCAATGATTTCCTTTTGATTGGGTAGAAATTTAGAAAGGTTTATGGCATTGAGTCATTGACATATCTTTTTTCATGTTCTTATCTTCATAATATCATCATATATTACATTGTTATATACTATATGTTTGTCATATTATATTATTTCACCAATAAATATATTTATTATATATTTTATAATTATTTTTCTATATAAAACTGAGGCTTACGCCTCGACCGCCTCGAGGCTACGCCTCGCCTCGCTTCCAGGGAAAACGCCTCGTTCTGCCTTTCGTTTTTTCGAATCTTGGTAAGGACAACATCCCCCAGAAAGTGATAGGCGCACAACTCTATATAAGTAGGGTTCGAGTGATATCAAGAAGGTGAAGATGTTTTCTCTCTGCCATGCTATTCCGTTGAGATGTGTAAGCACAAGTGGTTTGGTGGATAATACCCTTAGACGAAAGAAACTGAGAGAGAGAGCAGGTGCAAAATTCCAATGCATTATCTGTACGGACATATTTGATAGTAGAAGGGAAAACATTCTACACTTCATTAATCAGATTTTTAATAACATCCCCTGCTTCAGATTTATTCTTTAAAAGAAAGACCCAAGATACACGAGAAAAGTCAACAACCACAACTAGATAAAACATGTGTCCCTGATGATCAGGTACACGACTCGGACCCCAAATATCAATATGAAACAACTCAAACGGGGAGCTACTGCTCCGACTCTGACGACTAGGGAAGCTAGACCGATCATGCTTTCCCAACTGACACGCTTCACAACGAAATGACGAACTAGGAGGGATCTGAGACAAGAGATGTCGCATTTTCTTGAGCGGGAGATGGCCAAAGCGAAGATGCCAAGTGTACGGAGAGACTGATCCGACTGAATGTGAAGAGGCGCCAACATAAGAATTCAGGACCAGACGATAGAGACCATCATACTCAGAGCCACAGCCAATCACCCTGCCCGTTAGTACGTCCTGAAAAATGAGAGATGATGGGTCAAATATAGCATGACAGTGCAAATCCTTCGTAATCTGACTAATGGATAACAAATTCATGAAGAACTTAGTAGCATGTAGAACATTTTGTAGATGCATAGAAGGAGATAAGGTGATCTCCCCCTGTCCAACGATGGGGGAATGAGTCCCATCTGCTATCAGCACTGAGCGGCCAGGTGGGATGTCCCTGTATGACTCAAGTCTCTCTGTCACGGCAGAGATGATGGGTGGCGCCAGAATCTATAATCCAATCGGAGAGATCATGACAAGATGTAAATGCAGTGGCACTACCTGAGGTACTGGCAGCGGCAGACGAACTAGCAGAAGCTGTAGCAACAACATCTGAAGATCCACCTAGAGAATCAGTAGACGATTGAGGCATGATATCTCGTAGACGTGCAAGGTTGCAAAAAGCGGTATGCGGTATTCAGTCGGTAGGGCCACTGATTACTGATTAAACGGTATGCGGGAGTTTAAACGGAAATTAAACGGGTTATGCGGTTTTGCATTTTTAATTAATAAAAATTATTAAATACATATAATTAATAAAAAAAGTATAAATAAATAAGAAAAATATAATCACATATTCACAATATATATCAAATATTGTCAAATTCAAGGAAATATTTCATCTAAATGTCAAAATAGACAAGATAAACAATTACAATTCATAGCATGCATCCAAAAAGTCATGGATAATGGTGATCCTTTGAAAAAAGTAGATCCATGTTCTTAAAGGGATGTTTCAGACCGTTTAAAAGGCCGCATAAGACCGCTTAAGGCCGTTTAAACGACCGTTTAAGGCCGTTTATGCGGCCTGACCGTTTATGGGCCGCTTTTGGTTAAACGATGCGGTCAGGCACCGCATACGTTTAAAAGGCCGTTTAAAAGGCCGCTTAGACCGTTTTTTGCATCCTTGTAGACGTGCTACAAGCTCTTCGAACCGGTTATCTGTAGTGGATGCCGACTGAGGCGTGACATGCTCGGCTACACGTGCCGATGCTGGGAACCCATGCTTAGAGTAGCATGTATCCTCTGAGTGGCATGTGCGATGACAGAATGAACACGACTGGCGAAAGCGACTTCCTCGGCCACGAGGTCCACGTCTACGACCAGAAGACTGACCACCTCTCCCACGCGATACCGCCATCGCCGATGGAGGTGGAGTAGATGTGCTGGTAGAAACAGATATGCGACTGAGCCTCCGGTAAACGTCCTCCATAGGAGGAGTAACGGCATCGACCAGTATCTGAGAGCGGACTGCCTCATACTCAGGATCGAGCGCTGCAAGTAGTACACCTACCATGGTAGCATTCCGAAAGGTCTTCTGATGCTCTGGAGTCGTCGTGAGTGGTATAGTACTATATAGTTTCTCGAACATCCCCCTCAGGGACGTGTACAACGAGTGAAGCAGCCGCCCATTCTGCTTCATCGTGAATATATCATGCTGGAGTTGTAACATCTTGGTCTCGTTCCGCACTTGAGAATATGTAGCAGCCAGAATATCTCACGTTGCCTTGGCAGTGGGCTGATGGAGGACATCATTGGCAATCTCCATCGACGGTGTGCCTAATAGCCAAACCTTGGCATAAGAATCATCGGCCTCCCAAGAGGCATAGATCCCAGTCTTCTCTGTCGGCTCATCCTCGGTAAGTATATGCTTCTTACCGTTTGACTTCATGAGACTCATGAACTGCATCGCCCATAGCTCATAGTTCATCCCATCCATCTTGACTATTGGCGCAGGACCTTTGAAGGTGCCTATAGAGGGCATATCGACTTTACTTTCTGACATTTGGCCGGAGATGAAAACTAGGGTTTGTAGACGAGACGGTGTCTACATCAACCGGATAGGATTTGAGTGCATATGCAGACTTATGCACTCAAATCCATGTCACGATATCGGCCGACGAGTGTTGAAGCGGTTGGCAGGGACTCGGCGACCGACAGAGCCAGAGGAGATGGTCCGGTGGTGGGCTGGCGGAGGCTTGGGGTGTGCCCGATGGGGCCTGACGGGAACTAGCGGGGCCCGACGGGGCCTGGCAGGGACCTAGCGGGGCCGGCGGTGTCATGGCGGGCTTAAGATATTCTCGAGTGAATTGATATTCCATAGAACCCTAGGTACTCTACCACTCCGCCGAGAGGAGAGAGGAGAGAGAGAGTGGGTGGCAGGCTTAAGAGCCATAGGGACTCGAGAGTAGAGGACCATTCCCTATGCCATGTTGGCAAGGATTTTCATGTGGTATCATTGGTACTCTAGAGCAGTGTACCATTCTCTGTGTCAGATGGGAGAGACCCAATTCTCTGACGAGGAGACTTCTTTCAGACTCCATTCTCCAGCGACCGTGGACTACGACGAGGATTGCACTTCCACGACCTTTCCAGTTCGGCCCTTTTTCAGAGATGGAGCAGTTGTCCACATGTTGTGGCGAGCTAGAGTACTCCGACGAGGAGACTCATTTCCAGTTGCAGTGGCTCTGACAGGCGCAGTTCAGAGCACATGCTCTCCGACGAGGAGATTCAGCAGACTCACACTCCAGCATGTTTGTCCTCTTTACCTGCACGGCATGAGAAGCAACGTCCTCGATAACAACAGTTGTGCGCGTTGGGTTGATATTGTCCGTAGTGTCCTGTAGCGTGAGTTGAGTTTCTTTCTGTTTGTCCAAGCTGAGCATTGCATGCTCCAGCTTGAGGGGGAGTGTTGGGGTATAAGTTGTATGCGTCATATACCCATCCAAGAGTTTAGTCCCACATCTACCAGTGGTGGGACTTGGAGGCTCTATGGAGGCTATATAAGGAGCTCCAGACCTCCTGTATCAGATGAGAAAAAGCAATGAAGCATATGCCCTTTGAGGGCTTCTCCCGTGGTTTCATCCCACTCATCCGGAGTAGGGTTGCACGTAAAAATCTTTGTGTTCTTCATTTTATTTATCTTAGGTTCTGATTCCGCTTCCGCTTCCTATTTTCTAACAGCATATATATAAAGATTACATGTAGGGATTTTTACACCATGAACCCTAGGAACTTAGTCAACTACCTTATTGACCTTGTAAACATCGTAATTATCACTTCAACCCATAAACTTGACATGTTTAGCACCATGAACTTTGCTGTTAATTTGCCTTTTCTTGAGTCAACTTGTTTGGGTTAAGGGCGAGTTAATCAAACCATACCAAAATCAACAATGGATTTTCTTCCATCTCTCTCCTCCCCTCTCTCCTCCCTTCTCTTCATGATGCGATGATCGAACTTCTGCTCCTAATGCATCCATAATATCCGACACTTAAGTGAAACTTCACTAATTCAGTGGTGTACTGCATTGCGGTGGTTCGATGAAGGATGTTAAAACCCTTCCACTTCATTCAGCAGCGATAGACTGATTTGAGGCGTGCAATCGCTCATCTACATGCAGTGTTCACGAAAGCGGTCTGTGCGGCCGCATATGCAGCCGCATATGCGTATGTGGTGCCTTCAGCGTACCGCTTTCATGAATCCCCGCAATATGCGTCATGTGCGCTTATGCGAGCCACATATGCGGGTTGTGCGGCCGCCTGTGCGGCCGCATACACATTTTTTATTTTTTTATTTTTTAAATTTTTGCCATGTTTTTATTGTGTTATTTGTGCCACGTTTTCCCTTGCTTTTGCATGTATGCCAACCAAGCATCCATGACCATTTAAATACATCGTCAAAGTAGTTGTACTGCAAGATTGGAGTAAACACGCGAGGAAGAAAAATAATATTGTACCAATAATTTACCAAACTAATTTAGTCAATTAATAGTTATGAATGCAATATCTTATATGTAAAGTTTCGTACTTTTGATGAGGGATCAGTTATAAATATATTGACAGAAATAAATGACAATATATTCAACAATAGAGGCATTTTGTGTGCTAACTTTTCTATTTTGTTGATTGTTGTCAATTATTTTGTGTGCTAACCGTTCTATTGAAGTATTGATATTTGATTGATATAGATTGTTTTCAACTATATATGATAGTTATTTTTCTTAGATCTTCTTTTGGACCACAATTATACATAAATTTAGTTCTCTTGTAGTCACTTTTGTATATCTTTATTTATTTTTCAATAAAAAATTAGGAAACCGTGTAGAACCGCATATACCCCGCATATGCCCCCACATACCGCTTAATCGCTATTCAGTGACCTGTCCAAACGCATATGCATACCGCTTTCCTGAACCTTGTCTACATGTGAAAAAAAAGGAGGGGGTCCGCTGGAATTGGTTTGCTCTGATGTGCCTCCTCCACCAACGACCTTCAATGGATGGCCCATGCTCGAACCCACAAGCTCGGCCACAGGGATATGTCATTTTGTGTTTTTCAGCTCAGAGCCTCAAAATAGGGAACATACAGGGGATGTACTTCGATTATTGGCGAAAGATGTAGCCAAGCCTTCGGCCACCATGCATGACCAGAGAGTAGGGTTGCGTGAGATAGGGTATGAAGCGAAAGAGAAGGTGGGGTGACGGTCCGCAGGTGGATGAAGAGTGTAGTCGGATGGGTTCCTTACATGAAAAGCAACAAGGAGCTGGAAGAAGATGATTTACAGAGGATCACGAGGAGAAAAAGAAAAAAAAACAAGAAGAATAAGAGGAAAAGAAGAAGAAGAAATATGACATAGGTCTAGTTGGGGATGGGGAGGAGGGGAGGAAGTCAGGGTAGCACTGAGAGGAGGGCAGATGGGACACCTCCTTCCTTCATGTGTGCGGAGGTCGGTGCAACATGGGGAGGAGGGGAGGAAGTCGGAGTAGCACTTGGGAGGAGAGACAAAGATCTTGGGTGACACAGACTGAGGTAGGGGCGGCACGAGGAGGGGCGAAAATCGGGGCAACATCAGGGAGGTATGGGCGACGCAGGTGGAGGTTGGGGTGGCATGAGGAGGAGGAGATCTGGGCATCACAAGGGAGGAGGGTGGAGGTCGAGGAGTGGGGGGGAGGGGTGTGGATGTCGAAGCAATCCAAGGGAAAGGAGCGGAGATCGAGCGATGTAGGGGAGGGGAGAGGGTGTTAGGGATGGGTGAAGGAGGTGGAGGAGGGGAAGGGGATGTGAGGAGGAGGGTGAACGAGGAAGATGGAATGAGGATATCTTTCGTAAATTTTATAATTTAAAGGGTAATATGCACATTTTTTAACAAAATCCAGTTAATTTTAATAGCCAAATGGACAACGAAGTAAACCACAAAGTTCGTAGTTTAAGAGTTAACAAGTGTCTGGGGTTGAGGTGATAATTACAATGTTTAGAGGATCGAGAAGAAAATTGACAAAGTTTCTAGGTTTCGTGGTGTAAGACCCCCTTATATGTATTAAACATACCTTTTTCTCTTTTAAAAAATTAAGAAAACCTAACCAAATACTTCCGATTAGTCATCGAAATATTGTTTATTCTTTATTCAATAGCCCTTTCGATTGAATAACAGATACCAACTTCTGCAACATTGAGCATTGCTTATGAAGGCCTTGAAGAGACCAAACAAGAGATAATGGTGATGTTTGTGGATGCTATTCAACACCAAAGGAATGCTTAATACTCCTTCGCATCTAGCATCTTATTTTTTGAATATGTAATTCTTGTATAAGGAGTGTGGTATAATTGATACAAATATAATGGTGAAAAGATTATTTATGGATTGCACGGAAAGAATTTATCAAACTTTGGATGTACAATTGGGTGCTCTCTACTTGTTCTTAAGTTTTTCCTACTGCATAGGCTATGATTTCTTGTATTTATAGACATCTTATGGAGATGTAATTTAGGGTTTTTAATGGATTGCTCAAATTTACTATAGATACCATTTATTAATGTAAAATATTGTAATATACAAGCTTAGACATCAAATTCGACTTTACTATAGATACCATTTATTTATGTAAAATATTGTAATATACAAGATTAGACATCAAATTCGACTTGTAATTTCTAAACTTCTGGGATTTGAACTTTGTGCATAAGATATTAACCTTATCGTTAAGTTTACATGTAATCGTGCAACCAACAATGTCCGCATTAAGGATCATGGACAATGATAAGAAACCAACCAATGTGTTGCATGAAGGAGAAGGTGAAAGAACATGTTGGTAGAGGAACTTTGGACCTCTCCTCTGCGTCGCCCAATTCGAACGGGTTTGGTGCACCAACTCCGGTGGATTTTTCGCTGAATATTTTGGTAGAGGCCGACTCTTTTAGTCAGATGACAACTCCTTCCTTGCCGCTTGAGAATCAAGATCATGTAAAAACGAGCTCGATCGCTCTGGTGCACTCTCTGGTGAAGCTACAGACAACTCAGCTTGGATGGAAACCCATACAACTCTCCTTCAATCAATTATGTTCCTTGACAACGCAGTCCATTAGCTTAAGGCAGTCGTGGAACAAGTACCTACCACCTCCCTCGCTGGAGCTTATGCTACGACTCCATCCTCTGTATGCTCCGTTTCGGGTTTGACTGGTGGCAGAGGAAAAAGTTATACGTCCAGGAACCATTCAAAGGCTGCAAACATAAGACCATTGTGCTTTCCAAGCAAAAGTTTCTGGTTGTAATGGCAACAGGTGGTTGTGATGGCAGCAGGTGTGATTCGAACTTCGAGAACTTCCGCAACACTTTAATGAAGGCTCTAACATGGAATGTGAGGGGCCTGGGTGACACGGAAAAATGGAGATCGGTGGGATCTCTACTAGTCGAGTAGGGATGTGACATGGTTCTACTATAATAACCGTAGAGATAGTGTTATGTTTAATGTGTTGTTTCTCTATTTACTATTTCTTATGTCTGTCTTTTGTAATTTACTCATAGGTCTCTCCTCTATATAAGATAGCCTAGGGTTCACAAGAATAAGCATCTCTTTCATTTTTCCCAACATGGTATCAGAGTCGCGGTCCTAGGCTAGAGCTCTTGTACCCTACCCTAATCCCCTTCCATTAAACACCCTTCTCGATGGCAGCCCTCTCTCGGTGGCACCCCCTCCCTAGCGACGGAGGCCTTCTCCCCTTCAACGGTGGAGGCAACGGCCCCTTCCCCTTCAACGAGGGTGCCTCCCCCTCCTTCGACGGTTTTTGCAGGCGCAGCCTCCTCCTTTCAGCTGGTGGATTCCATTGTGAATCCACTCTACTGTTTCCTTGAGTAGAGACTCGATCGTGGTGATGGGTTTGGTTTCCTGAGTCTACACATGCAATCAAATCCGTATATGTTTGTGTAGACAAAATTTCTATTGGTCTACAAAATCCTAGTTTTCTCTATCTGACGATATGTCAGAGAGTAAGTTTGATGCTTCCGCCACTGACGCTTTCAGAGGTCGAACGCTGATTTTCAAGATGGATGGGACGAACTACGAGCTCTAGACTATGCAGTTCATGAGCCTCATGAAATCCACGGGTAAGAAATATATTCTTACCGAGGAGGAGCCGTCAGAGAAAACAAGGATAAATGCCTCATGGGAGGCAGATGATGCATATGCCAAGGTTTGGTTGGCTGGTACATCAGAGATTGACTTTTCCAGAGAAAGAATTGTTCTCTCTTACTCCTCGTTTGTTTGGTTCGGTCGCTTTTGTCCACCAGTTGTCTCCGGATCTTGACAAGCTCTCTCCTAGAGTTGTCAAGTGTGTGTTTGTTGGGTACTCCAGGACACAGAAGGGATATTGTTGATATGATCCTTTGAGCAGGAACTAATATGTAAGTGCTGATGTTACATTTTTTGAGTAAGTTATGTACTTTTCTCCTACATGTGATAGGTTGACTTCATCAGATTTGGATGATGAGGTTTACATGCCACCTCCACCTATGAGTACACCACTGGTCCAGTCTATGATGGTTGTTCCAACCCAACCACCACCGCCACGCCCACCTACTTCACCTTCTCTTGTACCACCACAAGTGCCGGTTGTTCCTCCCTTCTCACATTTCTATACTCGCTGACCATATTATACTCATGGTCTACGCACGTCATCCAGTACGCCTCAGGTATGTACTGACTACAAGGTTTCTAATGATGGTTCTGGAGATGTGGTTGAGCAGGGTCCTTTGTAGGAGACTAGTCCTCATTCTGAGGAGTTACATGTTGACCTGGATGTTCCTATTGCCATTAGAAAGCAGAAGCGCCATTGTCCCTCATATCCACTTGCTTCCTAGGTTTCATTTGATCGCCTCACAGGGGAGTTCAAGAAATTTACCGCTACACTATCCGACGTGGCTATATCACGGACCTATCAGGAAGCATTGAAAGACAATCAATGGCGTCTAGCTATGAAAGAGAAGATGGTTGCTCTACAGTCCCGTGGTACTTGGAGCCTGGTCCCCTCTCCCACTGAAGGTTCTATAGTCATTTGCAAGTGAGTGTTTATTGTGAAAAACAATGCAGATGGAACTATTGATCGTTACAAGGCTAGATCTATTGCACGGGGTTTTACTCGGACATATGGTGTGGATTATGTGGACATCTTTTCACATGTAGCTCGGCATTCTACTTTGTGGGTTCTTCTCTCAGTTGCAGTGGTATGTGATTGGCCTTTATTTCAGCTTGATGTTAAGAATGCATTCTTGTATGGTGATCTTCAAGAGGAAGTCTACATGCAGCAGCCTCCGGGGTCTTTTGCTAAGAGGGAGTGTCAACAGTGTTGTAGACTTCACAAGGCTACATATAGCCTAAAGCAGAGACCGACGGCATAGTTTCAGAAGCTCTTGGATTTATTTGAGAAGCAAGGCTTTAGAAGGTCAAATGGACCACTCATTGTTTGTTCAGAAGACATCTACAGGTACTATCATTATTATAGTCTATGTTGACGGCATACTTGTTACATGAGATGATGTGTGGGGGATACAAAGCAAAGGAGTTTCTGGGGCATCAAATTGTCACCACGGATCTTGGCACCCTAAGGGCATGTTTGGTTGCTGGGTTGGACTGGGTTGGCCCAACCCTGGTTACTATTCACAAGGGTACTTCCTCCTCACAGATTACTATTCACACACCCCAACCCAGCCCAACCCAACCCAGCCCAACCCAGCAACCAAACAAGCCCTAAGATATTTCGTGGGGTTAGAGTTTGCTAGGAATCAGCAGGGTCTTGTGATCACCCAAAGGACCTACGTCATAGATATGCTTGTTGAGACAAAAATGATTGGGTGTAGACCTGCCACTACTCCTATGGATCCCAATATGAGATTATATGAGGAGGATACAGATGAAGTAGACAAGAGAAGATATAGAGAATTGGCGGGAAAACTTCTCTGTCACTATCGCTAGGCATGATATCTCCTTTGTAGTTAGTCGGGTGAGTCAGTTCATAGAACAACCCCGACAGGTACATATGGATGTTGTGTATATGATACTAAGGTACCTAAAATCATTCCCAGGTGCAGGATTGTTATTTAGGAAAGGAGCAGATCTTACAATTTCAACTTGTGCAGATGTGAACTATGCAGGTTGCCCCAAGGACAGAAAGTCCACTTCAGGTTTGTTGTATTTGTTGGATGTTCTCTTGTATTTTGGAAGAATAAGAAGCAAACCGTGGTTGCCAGGTCAAGTGTTGAATATGAGTATAGGGCTATGGCATAAGCAAGCACAGGGATGATGTGGGTTCAGGCAGTACTTGCATATTTGCATATAGATGTTCCTTTTCCGATGCAGTTACAGTGTGATAACTAGGTTGCATTATTCATTGCCAACAACCATGTGTTTCATGAAAGAACTGAACATATTGAGGTGGATTGTCACTATACACGGGATATGATCCAGAAAGGTTTCATCTCTACCATTCATGTCAGTTCAGGAGATCAAACAACAGTTATCTTTACCAAGGCCTTGCTCAAAGGATCTTTCCAAAAGTGTTCATCCAAGCTAAGTATGATCGACATCTATGCTCCATCTTGAGGGGGAGTGTGGAGATAATTTTATATTATATGTATTGTTTCTCTATTTACTATTTCTTATGTATGTCTTTTCTAGTTTACCCATTGGTCTCTCATATATATAAGAGAGCTTAGGGTTCACAAGAATAAACATCTCTTTCATTTTTCCCAACAATAACTAAAGTTTCTCCTTGTACCAATGTACTCTCGAAATCATTGGATGCATGTCGATTAAATGAGTATAAGTCATTAGACGCTATTGGATCCCTGGGAGGTTTACTTGTTGCAAGGAAGGACACAGTTTTCAACGTGGTATCTGACTTAATGGGAACTCATGTCCTTACGATTCTCTTAGAACACATCCAATCGGGCATTCATTATGCATTATCTTGTGTTTATGGCCCGTGAGCTCAAAATCTCTGTCCAGTTTTGTGGTCGGACCTTAGAGAAACCCGAGGTCTCGCTCTCATATTGATCCCTCTGTAGAATTGTTGGATGTTTGTATGTTGTATGCATCATCTTCTAGAAGTCGTACAAGGTTAGACCATACCCCCTGATCTGTAACTCAAGTGTTGTCTCCCCCCACAGGGATTTTTCAGGTTCGAGAAAGCATGGCTTCAAGACAAAAATTTTAGAGGCGATCTACAGTTGGACTTCCACGCTGGTATCATGCTCTGTAGCTTCATGTATGTTGCAGAAGTTGAAGTCTCTATGTTCCAAGCTTTGCAATTTCAAGGAGGTCATGACGAGGAGAAAGGCACGCCATGCATAGGTTGAAACAGAGCTAGGCAAGATAGATGGGCTGGAAGATACCAAAGATCTTACACATGAGAAGCTCACTGAGAGAGTGTCAGCATAAAAAATCATTCTAGACGAGGACAAGAAAAGTGCAGGGTTGTAAAAGACGCCCGACTGGCCCGACTAGTAGGTCCGACTAGTCTAGTCAGTGGGTTGGCCGACCGAGTACCGACTAATTTCGACTAGGCATATTAGTCGACCAATTTTTGCTTGAAAATACCATATTTTTTATATTTTGTTTTTTTATAAGCAAACTTATTATAATATGCTTAATATTTTATTTAAATTCAATTAGTTATTTTATTTTATTATGATAGTATCAAAATGTACAAAATCTATGTAAATATATGTACAAAAATGAGTTATATATTTGAAATAATCATAAAATTCAAAACCAATTAAGGTCCGACTAAATCCGATTAGTCGCCCGACTGCCGATTAATCCTTAGTCAGTGACCCGGCCGACCGAGTACGGACTACCGACTTTTGCAACCTTGGAAAAGTGTGACAGAGTGGAAGCAAACATCCCGCTACTCCTAGCTCAAAGAGGGTGATGCAATACTTCCATAGATTTGCAAGTGGGAGGCATCGCCATAATCAGATTAGTTATGTGTCAGTTAATGGCAGCAGAGTAGAGGGTGATCATGACATGGGTCGGGCTATAACATTCCATGTCCATGAATTCTCGAGAAGGGACGCGGAGAGGCCTTGGGGTGGTCAAGGTATAGGGCGTCCAATCTATCTGAGCAACATGCCAACCACCTGGTACAGACAATAACTTCTGAGGAAGTGAACATTGCGGTTTGGAATCTAAATGTGGACGGTGCATCTGGTCCTGATGGTTTCCTAATTTCTTCAGGGAAATTCGGGATCTTGTAGGAAGGGAGGCAGTTGATGTTGTGTAGGAGCTTACCAGAGCCAATGCCAGTTTTGATAGACTGAACAAAATGTTGATTTTTCTATAACCTAAGAAGGACTTGTCTGAGAGAATAGAAGACTTCCGACCGATCGTCCTGTTTAATGCTATATTAGCAAAGGTCTTGGCTATTAGGCTTAATAGAATGTTAGATCACATCATTTCTCCATTTCAGTATGCCTTCGTTCCAGGAAGGTAGATATGTGCCAATTTGACCATGGCTGTCGAGATCATTACTGATTGGAAGAGGCAAAAATCAAAGGGTGTGCTTTAGAAGTTGATTTTTCCAAAGCCTGTGATACTGTTGATTGGTGTTTCCTTCGGACGGCGATGTCTAAATGTGGATTCCCCAATACCTTGATCTCATGCATGAAGCGTTGTGTCAACACAACTTCCTTTTCAGTGCTTGTGAATGGTAGACCTGAGGGGGTCTTTTTCAGCCTCAGTGAGGTGTAAGACAAGGTTGCCCTCTCACCCCTATACTTTTGTGATTGTTGCGGACGTTCCGGCGTGTATGGTTGTTGATGTGACACAAAATGAGATCACGGGCGGGTATCGTTCTGATGATATTTATATACCTCTTCTGCAAAATGCTGATGATACCATCTTCTTTATTGAAGGGGGCAAAGTAGAGGCTAAAGGCATGGTGTTGACTTTGGAGATTTTTAGGGAGTTGTCTGGCTTGGTACTTAACCATGCCAAGTCTATCATTGTTTCATTTGGTCATTTAGACACAGATGCGCGAGATTGTTGCACGACACTAGGCACGTAGAGCGGCACCCTTCCGATCCGTTACTTAGGACTCCCTCTAACAGCCGGCACCCTAAAGATGTCTGATTGGTTGCATGTCATTGAGAAGCTAGAAAAAACTTTTAGGTTCAAAAGCATCTACCTTGTCTCGTGGGGGTCGCTTTGTTCTAGTAAAGGATGTTCTCTATGTCATTCTTGTGTATGTCATATCATCTTGTCTTCTACTCGTTGGTATCGACTGCAAGGGACGATCATGCGGAGGTTTATCTGGAGTGAATCGGGGCAAGAAGGAAATGGAATACACGGTGGACTGGGATAGTCACTTTACTTGTAGAGCCTGGTGGTCTTGGGATTTTACGCTCGAAATCCATGAATGATGCCCATCCGTAAAATCTATGGCATTGGGGTCCAAACCACTTTCCCCCAACAACAGAATTCCCAATCTTCTGCTTTCCGGAAGGGCGTCACATCAATGTTGCCCCGCTTTCAATAGCTTTTAAGCAAGTCCCTAGGTGATGGTTCTGTTTTTGCTTTCTACACTGATAACTGAATGAGTGAAGCAACTTTTTCCTCCAGATTCCCTCACTTGTTTGCAATGACTACTAACCGTGAAGCAAAGGTGGTGGATTGTTGGCTTGACGGAAATTGAATGCCCTCGTTTATAACAGACTTCTCTGATTAGCATCTTGAGGATTTTCTAGTATTACTGGAATCCTTAAGACATGGAGATAGGCCAACCATTGGGCAAGGTCACTGGGTGTGGAAGACCAATTCCTTCTCTATCAAACGACCATACAATGCGATCTCCAGACCTCCACAGCCTAGGACGGATATACTGGTTTGTGATTGCAACTTGATATGGAAGCTAAAGCTGTCGACCGGAATTGGCTTTTTTCATGTAGCTGGTCCAAAGAAAACGGATCATGATAAGGGATTGTTGTGCAAGATTTTTTCGAGATGTCTCAAATAGATGCCCTCTCTGTGAGAAATAGATTGAGATGATAGACGATCTTTTCTTCCACTATAAGAAGACATCTCCTATTTGGCGGGAGATGGCGGGCGACTGGATTAATGTTCAAAATCTGGACTTGTTTTGGAACTCTTTGTTTGAGGGAAGAGATCGCAGCACACTTGCGACTATCTGAGCAAGTTGGTTAGCTCGAAATAGCCTACTCTTTTCTTTACATTACTTTTATCTTGAAAATGTAATCCATCACTCTAGGACTCTTCTC
The DNA here is from genome assembly GCA_037367405.1 of Ottelia alismoides. Classification (NCBI taxonomy): domain Eukaryota; kingdom Viridiplantae; phylum Streptophyta; class Magnoliopsida; order Alismatales; family Hydrocharitaceae; genus Ottelia; species Ottelia alismoides. The sequence continues at coordinate 171,291 of JAZKJV010001298.1, forward strand.
GAGTCTTGGCTACTATAAGTCCTCATGTTCTTTATGATAGCCTATTAATATATCTGGGGTGGACACCATAGCGAGTTTCCCCCTTTTTTGGTCTAAAAAATGCTCATGCATCCTCTTTACAAATTTGGTATTTAAGTTTATCAAATATTGATGGTGTTGATTAATGAAGGATGGACATTATCCATTAGGATTCTGAAGTATATATGTTTGTGTCCAACTTATTATTTCAACCCTAAGTACCAATGAGAGCACATACTTGGTACTAATACAGATCTTCTAGAAGATGTTCAGATTGTGCGGAGAAACTTACAAAGATGAAAAGACGCAAACAATATGCATGAATGAGATAGGAAGTTAAAAGCTTAAGACTGGAAACAATTCAAAAGTTATTCAATGAAAGTTTTATGTGACAATATCTTAACTTAATGCAGGTCAAGTTCTTTTAGAGATTTATTGGGAACATTCCGTAGAATTACTTCAATCAATGGACGTAGGCAATACTCGCCTCAGTAAGATTTCCATATTCTAAAAATATGCTACTTCTAAAATAGCAAAACTATTATTTATAAAACGTAATGTCTCTCTTTCCATTTTTCCACGCCTTTATGGTGGTTACTCTGTTGGTTGAAAGCTTCTAACTTGCAGAAAGTGACAATAAAATTGGTCTCCCAAGTTGTATTAACTAGTGATATGAGAGGACTAGAGCACATTCAACAACATCCACTCCAAAAAAAAGAAAGGTTAGGAGAAGAGAAGCTTTGCGATCGTGTATATGTGCACCACGACTTGAGGTTGAAGATGAAACATGCAAAAGAGTGACATGAAAAAGAAGACTACACACACCCCATCGACCTCACATATATTTTCAAAATGCATGATGATATGGAGGAAGATGTCCTTCAAAAGTAGTAGATTGTTTCCAATGGTTTTCCAACGCTACATGAGGCGGAAGGAATGCAAAATCAAAATATAAGTCAACAAATGGGTGTAGACGTTGACAATAAAATGGCAAGATCTGGTCGAATAGTGAACCCTATTGGAGGGTTAGAAGAACTTGACGATGATGCTGATGACACAGTTTCTGCCACTTTTAGAGCAAAATCAAAATCAAAGGATAACATATATGATGAGGATGATAGCGCTTGGTGGTGGCGGCGATGAATAGACAAATTTGAGAGCGGATAGTGGTCGACAGCATAGCAGGTGATTTGAGGAAGAGCTACAAGCAAGTCGTGAATTTATGAAACAACATACAAATGCACAAATATGTCCCAATTCCGAGTTCGAGACTCGCGGGCCTATGGATCATGAGTAGACATGGCCAAAATGTGAGCCGGGCAGAATGGGCTGATGTTAAAAAACCTCTGTCCAAAGACCGCCATGGGCCGACCCATGGCCCATTTTGTACTTTTTTCATTGATTTTTTAATGGTATTTGATAAGTATAAATGATTTTATTGATACCATTTATACTTTATATAACTAATATATAAGTTGTTTACATGTCACTTGGCATGTAAACTCTAAAATTTTATTTAAAACTAGTGTCATATATGAAAAACTTGAAGTGTATCATATTAATGCATGTATTATTCAACTTATATTTATATAATTTTTTATTTTTTACGGATTGGGTTGGCCCATGCCTCAAATCTTCGAGCCCAAGCCCGACCCATAAGCGGGTTGTGCGGGCGGGCCCCCAACCCGTTGACCAGAACTAATTATGAGGGATACCATGTCAATGGAAATAATAACTACAAGGAGGATTTGATATCTTATGTGGGTTTATTGCTATGGAATATGGATGTGTGCAATTCACATAATGGAGGTAGAGCAACATCAAGCCCTCTAGGCGGATATGGATCGCATGATGAAAGATCATTTGGCGTGTTCTCTGAATCCTTTCATGCTCCTCCTCAGACACCTTCGTCTTACAGGAATGGCTACAGTTCAGAGTAAGATAAGCTTTTTGGTGGAGATATTATGAGATCTTTCCTAAGATCCTAACTATTACAAGGCAATGCTCCATCCTCCTCCACAAAGATCATCTCGGAGTCTGGCATCATCACAAGGCTGGCAAGCTCCTTTGCATTCCCGTTATACTACCCGTGAAACCAATCCCGGTGTTTCTTATCCTCACATCAAGATATTTCAAGATGTGGATGAACATGAATATAAGTCGTGTGTTGAGATATTTATATCACTTTATTGTTATCTTGTAGTTTTCTATTTCCTTTGTCTCTTTATGTAATTTTCCCTTAGAGTTTTTCTCTTATGTAAGAGAGATCTAAGGCTACGATGAATGCATCTCTTTCATTTCAATCCTTTCCACATGGTATCAGAGTGACGGTCTTAGACCAGAGCTTGTGCCCTAGAATCCCTTCCCTGCCAAAACCCTAGTTTTTCCTTGCGCGGCCTCCGCCTCCGCCTCCACAAGAAAGCAGCAGCGGCCACCGACGCCCGTCACCATCACGAAGGAGCAGCAGCAGTGATTGTTGTAGCCGGCCGCCGCCTGCGGCTGTCGAAGCTCGTCGCTGTCGTCGCCAGCGACTATACAGACCCCATCGACCTCACATATATTTTCAAAATGCATGATGATATGGAGGAAGATGTCCTTCAGAAGTAGTAGATGGTTTCCAATGGTTTTTCAACGCTACATGAGGCGGAAGGAATGCAAGATCAAAATATAAGTCAACAAATGGGTGTAGATGTTGACAATTACATGGCAAGATCTGGTCGAATAGTGACCCTATTGGACGGTTAGAACTTGACAATGATGCTGATGATGCAGTTTCTACCACTTTTAGAGCAAAATAAAAATCAAAAGAGGATAACATAGATGATGAGGATGATAGCGGTTGGTGGTGGTCGTGATGACTAGACGAATTTGAGAGCAGATAGTGGTGGACAGCATAGCAGGTGATTTGAGGAAGAGCTACAAGCAAGTCGTGAATTTATGATTCATGAAACAACATACAAATGCACAAATTCGTCCCAATTCTGAGTTCGAGACTCGCGAGCCTATAGATTATGAGTAGACATGGCCAAAATGTGGGCTGGGCCAAACGGGTCGATGTTCAAAAACCTTTGTCCAAAGCCCACCATGGGCCAACCCATGGCCCATTTTGTTCTTTTTTCATTGATTTTTTTAATGGTATTTAATAAGTATAAATGATTTATTGATACCATTTATACTTTATATAACAAGTAGTTTACAAGTCACTTGACATGTAAACTATAAAATTTTATTTAAAACTAGTGTCATTTATGAAAAACTTGAAGTGTATCATTCAACTTATATTTATATATTTTTTATTTTTTACGGACCGGGTTGGCTCATGCCTCAAATCTTCGAGACCAAGCCCAACCCATGAGCGGGCGGCCCCCAGCCTGTTGGCCAGGTCTAATTATGAGGGATACCACGTCAATGGAAATAATAACTACAAGGAGGATTTGATATCTTATGTGGGTTTATTGCTATGGAATATGGATGTGGGCATTCACATAATGAAGGTAGAACAACATCAAGCCCTCTAGGTGGATATGGATAGCATGATGAAAGATCATTTGGCATGTTCTCTGAATCCTTTCATGCCCCTCCTCCTCATACTCCTCCATCTTACAGGAATGGCTATAGTTCAGAGCAAGATAAGCTTTTTGGTGGGGATATTATGAGATCTTTCCTAATATGCTAACTATTACAAGGCAAGGCTCCATCCTCCTCCACAAAGATCATCTCAGAGTCTGACATCATCACAAGGTAGGCAAGCTCCTTTGCATTCTCGTTATACTACCCATGAAACCAATCCCGGAGTTTCTTATCCTCACATCAAGATATTTCAAGATGTGGATGAACATGAATATAAGTCGTGTGTTGAGATATTTATATCTCTTTACTGTTATCTTGTAATTTTTCTATTTCTTTTGTCTCTTTATGTAATTTTCCGTTAGAGTTTTTCTCTTATGTAAGAGAGATCTAGGGATACGATGAATGCATCTCTTTCATTTCAATCCTTTCCACATGGTATCAGAGCGACGGTCTTAGACCGGAGCTTGTGCCCTAGAATCCCTTCCCCACCAAAACCCTAGTTTTTCCTTGCGCAGTCGCCGCCTCCGCAAGGAAGCAGCAGCGGCGGCCACCGACGCCCGTCACCGTCATGAAGGAGCAACAACAGCTATTGTAGCCCGCTGCCGCCTGTGGCTGTCGTAGCCCGTCGTTGTTGTCGCCTGCAATAGCGCGACAGCATGCCGCTCAGTGCCTTCTGTAGCAGCAGCATCCAACACCGCTGCCCGACCCCTGTCGCTTCCCATTAGGCCGCCTAGAATCCGTCTCGATCTGATTTGGTTCCTAGGGTGTGGTGGTTAACTCTCTAAACCCATCCTAGGTACCTCAAGGAGCCCCTAGTAGATGGAAGAGGTTGTGGTATGAGTCTACTCCCAAAACCGCCTTCCTATATGTCTGTATAGACATAATAATTCCAGTTTGCAACCCCAGTCTTGGAGTTTGTTGCCATCATGTCAGACAACAAAGCAGATGTTCCATCCTTGGGTGCCTTCAAAGGTCCAGCACCCATCGTGAAGATGGATGGAATGAACTATGAACTGTGGGCCATGCAGTTCATGAGTCTAATGCAATGTAATGGCAAGAAGCATATCCTCACACAGGAGGAGCCTGGTGACAAGACTGGGGTTAACGCCTCATGGGAGGCAGATGACGCTTAGTGTGGCCTTCAGGGACGGTGTCCATGGAGATAGCAAATGATACATTGAGTCAGCCCACAACCAAGGCTATGTGGGACATTCTTGCTGCTACATACTCTCCAACAAAGAACGAGCTGAAGATTATGCAACTTTAACATGACATCTTCACGTCCAAGCAGAATGGTCGCCCTCTCCATACACTTTACACTTCTTTAAGGGGTATGTTTGAGAAGTTACATGGTTACATTCTCTTGACTGCGACACAAGAGCAGCTCAAGGCATATAGGGATTCAGTGATGACTGGAGTTTTCTAGCGGCACTTGACTCTGAGTATGACGCTGCTAGAGCACAGATTCTTACTGATGACACTATACATGAAATGGAGGAGGCAGATCGCAGGTTGAGCAGGCTCTCCATATCTTCTGGTGGTACTCAGTTGTCTCACACCTCGTCAGCCTTGCCACCTACTGTCACAGGCCGGGTCATTCTGAGGAAACATGCTATTCTAAGCATGGGTTTCCCACTTTAGCACGCATTGCAGAACAGATCCAACAGGGTAGCAGTTCTTCAACTGCATCTGATTAGAGATTTAATGAGTTAGTAATGTGGCTCAGGGAGATTATGCCTTCTCCTGGGTCAACTAGCTCTCCGTCAGGATCATCAGAGGTAGCAGCCTAAGCCTCTGCATCTACATCAACTATAGCATATGCGATCTAACTTAGGCGGGTGAAGTGAGGAGATGGCGAGCGGTGCGAGTGCGAAGGGCGAGGGGAGTGCGAGCGGTGCGAGTGCGAAGGGCGAGGGGAGTGCGAAGGGCGACCATCAGGGGGGGCGAAGGGCGAGGGGAGCACGACTGGCGAAGCGCGAGAGGGGGCTGGGGATGCGAAGCTCGGAGGGACTTCGTTGGGTGCGAAGGGGAAGGGGGTGGTCTTCCTAGATGAAGCTGTTGCTGGACATAGCGGTGCTGGTGACGGGGAGTGGATGACTGTTTCGCATAAGAAGGTGGCGAAGCGCTGCTTCAGGTGTGGAGAGAGGGGACATCTCGCTTCTCGTTGTCCCCTTCCTCCGCGTTGTTTTGCATGCGGGAATACGGGGCACCGTCGCTCCTCTTGTTGGGTGCTCCGTGATCGCCGCCCGTTGCAGTCTGCGATGCCTTCCTCTTCTTCCAAGGTGCGTGCTTTGCATGGCTCTCGTCCCGGTCCTCTCGCTTGGCGGGAGGTCCCGGTTCGCTCTTACGCTCAGGTGGTGGATCCCCAGTCCCGTTCGTCGCCTGCGGGATCCTTGGATGAGGGTCTTCTGGTTCGTGGTCAGGAGCTGCCTCGTCGCCCCACTGTTGGCGAGTCCCTTCTGATGGCGGGTGGTGGTTCGGCTGCTGGTGCAACTTCAGTTGCGCCTGGGGTGCATTCGTCAAGGGAGGTCTTATTCGGTCAGGCTCTGCATGTCGAGGGTTCGTATTCGCGCGGGAAGGAAGATTTTCACGTGCCCAGTCACTCGGTGCTCATCGGGGTCGCACGGCGGTGCGGCGTCGACCGGGAAGCTGTAAGATCGCACATTCAGGTTTTACTGGGGCCTCTATTCTATGGGGATCTATGCATGCTGGACCCTGCTTATTGTTGCGTGCGCGGCCTATCCCCGGAGCAACGGGATAGGTTGCTGTCTGATGGCTCTAACGTTAACGTCTTTTGGAGGAGGTCTCGCGTGGCTGACGATGCTTCTGCTGCCACCGAGGTTTTCATTGCGGCAATTACCGGCGTCCCTTTCTTGTTGACGAATTTCGCACGGTTAATGCGGCTGGATCGGCCGGGGGATTCCTTGTGACTTGGCGATCTCATTCGTTCTCCTTTGGTTCCATGCTTGTCGGTCGCCACATGATTTCTGTTGCTTTGAACCGGGTTGATTCAACTGATCCGATGGTTTTCTCGTGTATATACGCTCCTTCGTGACATATCTTAAGACGGGAACTTTGGGAGGACATGCGGGAAGCGGCTAATTTATTTGGGGGACTACCCTGGATCATGGGGGGCAATTTCAACGTCACCATCCATTCTTCCGATAGGCCTCGCGGCAGGGGTGGCCGCGACCCGGGATCTCAGGATTTTCTCGAAGTGATTGATGGCCTGGCGCTATTTAATTTGGTTCCAAGTGACATTTGCTACACATGGCGGAACAGCTCCTCTCGTTCTAGAATTGACCGGTTCTTGGCTAATGGGATGTCGTTGGACTCCTTTCCCCTTTGTTCAGTTTCCTCTCGCCCCCGTTCATTCTCGGATCACTCTCCCATTATTTGGGACTCTGGCGACGGTATTCATCCTCGGGGGCAATTTAGGTACGAAAAATGCTGGTTATTGGAACCAAATTTCAAATCGGTCGTTCAGGACCATTGGACTCATGTTCCTGTCTCTGGTTAAGCGGCGTTTAAACTTGATCAAAAGCTTGTTTCACTTCAGAGAGTTCTTGCTGCGTTCAAAAGAAATTCCAGGCAGGCGCGGCTTGCTGTGCGCGCCGAAGCGGAGGAGACTATCTTGCATTTGGATTCGACGGAGAATGAGCGTGATCTCTCTCTGGATGCAGCTCTGCTCACGCACGGGTGCAGGAGGAGGATAAGAAATGAACGGTCGAGTGGCGACAGCGCTCGCGGTTAAAATGGCTTAAAGATGGCGATGCGAATACGGCCTTCTTCCACCGGGTGGCGAGCAATCGGAGGCGTTATAACATGATGCGGTCCCTCTCTATCATTGACGTCAATTTCACCGGGGATAGGGAGATGGGGTGTGCCATCGTTGACCACCTCAGGCGTACCTCAACTTCCCTTCCCCCGCGACGTTGGCGTCGGCTTGGTCTGGGCGCTACCTTTATCTCTGACGCGGACTCCGCCGCCCTTATTCGCCCCATCTCTTTGGCGGAGATTAAAGCGGTTGTATGGGCGTTAAATTATGATTCTTCGCCGGGGCCGGATGGGTTCTCCGTCGCTTTCTATCGCGATTTTGGGGAGACAGTGTCGGGGGACGTCATGGATGTCGTCTCCGAATTTTGTTCGGGTAACTTCGGCTTCGACCGCATCAATCGGGCTCATATGGTCCTCATTCCTAAAAAAGAACCGGCGTTGCGCATTGAGGATTTCCGTCCTATTTCCGTCTCCAATGGTATATACCTTATCGTGGCAAAAATTTTGGTCACTCGCCTGTCTCGGGTCTTGGATGGACTTATCTCTCCCGTTCAAGTGGCGTTCATTAAAGGGAGGCATATCGCTGACTGCATCGTCGTGGCGTCCGAAATGGTGGCGGATTGGAAAAAATAAAATAAGAAGGGGGTCCTATGGAAAATCGATTTTGCCAAGGCTTATGATTGCATCGATTGGTGCTTCCTTTGGTCTGCTTTGCGTCGACGGGATTTCCCAAGCTTATGGATTTCTTGGATGCGCAGATGCGTTTCCATGGTTTCTCTATCTGTGTTGATTAATGGGCGGCCGGTTGGTGGATCATTTCAGCCATGCCGGGGGGTGCGTCAGGGCTGCCCTCCGGCGCCCCTCCTCTTTGTTTTGGCTTCTAATGTGCTGGCGTGAATGGTCTCCCGCGTAGTTGACGCGGGCCTTACTAATGGGTTCCGCAAGGGGGATATTTGTGTGCCCTTGATCCAGTTCGTTGATGATACGATTTGCTTCATTGAGGGTGGTCCGGAGGAGGTGTGCGGTATGGCCAATACTCTTGCTCTTTTCTGTGAATTATCGGGGCTGTCGATTAATGCCTCCAAATCGAACGTGGTGCCTTTTGGCTTGTCGCATGCGGAGGCGGAGGAATGTGGCTGGCTGCTCGGTTCTTCGCCTGGGGCGATTCCTATTGCTTATCTTGGTATTCCTTTATCGGTGGGGCGGGCCAGATCTAAGGATTGGCGAGTTATCACGGAACGGGTGGAGTCGCGCCTTGCGGGTTGGCGGGCGACCTTGCTTTCTCGGGGTGGTCGCCTTATCCTTCTCAAGTCGGTGCTCTCATCTATTCCCGTTTATTTCCTCTCGGCTCGTAGAATGCCTGCTGGGGTCCGCTTGCGCCTGGAGCGATGTATGCGGCGCTTCTTGTGGGGGCATAAGGATGGAAATGGTAGGGGCATGCATCTAGTCGCTTGGGATGTGGTGTCCTTGCCTAAGCGCTTCGGTGGGCTTGGTGTCCGCATGGTTCGAAAAAACGCGCCTCGAGGCGCACGAGGCGTACGCCTCGAGGCGAGGCGGTGAGAAACCGTTTAGAGGTGTGCGCCTCGGGCTCCATCTGCGAGGCGATCGCCTCGACACTCGAGGCGAGGCGAGGCGGTCCGAGGCGAGGCATGGGGCGAGGCGCACCTGCGAGGCGTCGTGGGGGTTTTAGTGGGTCACGTGCTTCGCACGTGACCCACTTATTATTCTTTTCTCTCAAACACAGAGCCCCGATGCCCCTGAAACCCTTTCTCGCAAAACAGAACGCTCGAAGCCCCCGACCTGCCATCGCCGCCTTGCCGAAGGCTCGCCATCGCCGCTTCCCTCGCCGCCTGCGGGGGTTTTCGCCCCATTCCGCGCCTCCTGCGTGTGTGCTGGGAACTCCTCGGCCCCTCGCGCGCCTACGGTCAACCCTAAAATCCAGTTAGGTATATTATTTCGAAAATTTTTTGGTTGGTTATTTTTAGTACTAGCCTATAAGGCTACTAGGAGTTGACATTGTTTGTTGCATATGTATAGGAGTTGTAATCCATATTTGGTTAGGTTATTAAAAGAATTGATTATGTTATCTCTAGTTATTCAACTAGTATTTCATATATTTTATGAAATCATATGATTGTTGTTTATTTTTGTTGCTTGAAATCATATTATCAATGTATCATAGAGATGCCAAAGTCAAGGAAAGGCCCCAAGACTTCTGAAGGAAACCGCAATGATCCAGCATGGAAATATTGTGTTCAACTTGAGATGGAGGAGAGTCAAAAAGCTAAAGGATATGTGTATGTTCAATGCAATTTTTGTGGCAAGAGAATTACTGGTGGAGTCGCTAGACTCAAGCATCATCTCGCGAAGACCGGAAAAAATGTGAAAGGTTGCGCGCAAGTTCTTGATGAGGTGTTGAATGAAATGAAGGCCATATTTTCTTCCAACGAAGAGAAAAGTAAAAGAGCAATGATGGAGATGGAAGAATTGTGTAGAGCTGGTAGTTTTGAGGTGCAAAATCCCTTTGGTGGTGGTGAAAATCAAGCAATCAGTCCAACTGGATCTAGCAACATGAAGAGGGCAAGAGGTCCTATGGACGTCTTTCTTGCCGGACCATCACCATTGGGAAGTCCAAGTCCAACGACTACAATTGGGATGAGTGGTCATCAAACTACATTGAACGAGACATGGAAGAAAGAGGAGAGAAATCGTGTGTGTCGTACCATTGGCAGATTCTTCTTCGAGAATGGGTTGCCATTCAATTGTGCAAGTAGCCCTTCCTTTTCGGCCATGCTTCATGCTGTCGGCTCCTTTGGAAGGGGATTGAAGCCTCCATCGGCTTACGAGCTAAAGAGTTGGATTTTGAAAGAAGAAGTGAAGAGCATTTGGGATGTTATGGGTGAGGCAAGGGCTTCTTGGGCGGAAACTGGTTGTAGCATAATGTCGGACGGTTGGACTGACGTAAAAGGTCGTTCTTTAATAAACTTCTTGGTGAACAATCCGAAAGGTACTTGGTTCTTGAAGTCTGTCGATGCGTCCGATAAAGTAAAGAATGCAACCTTGCTTTTTCAACTATTGGATGAGATTGTGGAGGAGGTCGGCGAATGCAATGTTTTGCAGGTTATCACAGATAATGCGTCGAATTACAAGGCGGCTGGACAACTGTTGATGGAGAAAAGGAAGCATCTTTACTGGACTCCATGTGCAGCCCACTGCATAGACTTGATGTTGGAGGATATCTTGAAATTGCCTCTACCCGCTTCAGTGTTCAAGAAAGCAAAAAGGATCATTAACTACATCTATGCGCATGGATGGGTTTTAGCCATGGTAAGGAAGCAAATAGGAGGAGATTTGGTGCGACCAGCTGTCACACGTTTTGCTACGGCTTTTCTCACGTTACAAAAATTGATGAGCATGAAGGATCCTCTGGAGTCTTTTTTTACTTCTAGTAAATGGAAGAAGAGTCCTTATGCTTCCAAGCCTCAGGGGAAAAGCGTAAGTCAAACAATTTTGAGAAGCAAAACTTTTTGGCCTGGTGTTGCCTATGTGATACGAACGACGAAGCCATTGGTTATGGTTTTGCGCATGGTGGATTCCGAAAAATATCCACCAATGGGTTTCATCTATGAGGCCATGGATAGAGCTAAGGAAGAAATTGCGAAAGCATTGGGCAATGATGAAACAAAGTACAGAACATTGTGGGATATTGTGGACGACAGATGGGATCGCCAACTCCATACCAATTTGCATGCGGCAGCCTACTTTCTGAATCCTCAATGCCAATACGAACCTTCCTTCTCCAAACATTTTGAGATAAAAAGGGGTTTGTTTGATTGCATAGCAAGGATAATAGAGGATCAATCTGTGAGGGAGAAAATCGATCTACAGATTGATGCTTTTAAGCATGCAAGAGGCTTCTTTGGATGGGAAAGTGCAATAAGTACACGAAAGAAGAGGAGTCCTGGTTAGTATGTATCTGATTTTGTTATTTATTTCTTTCAATTGATAAAATATCTAACATTAATTTTGTTCATGAAATATAACATTTTCAGCGGATTGGTGGTCTCAATTTGGGGATGAATGTCCCGAATTGCAAAAATTTGCCATCCGAGTTTTGAGTTTGACTTGTAGTGCATCGGGTTGCGAGCGGAACTGGAGTTCTTTTAATCAGGTAATATTTCAATAATATTTACAATTATATTATATCAAGATTTATGATTAATCTAACGATTTATATTGGAAATCCACCACTAGATCCACACAAAGAGAAGGAATCGACTCACACAAGCCAAATTGAATGATTTGGTCTATGTGATGTTTAACCTAAAGTTGAAGCAGAGAGAGATAAGGAGAAAAACAATGGAGGATCCACTATGCTTGGATGACGTGGATTCTAGTGATGAATGGGTGTCAGAGCTCCAAAGTTGTGACTTTGAGGCGTATCAAGAACTTGATGCAAATACCCCCATTGAAGATGAGGTTGTAGAAGCCGAGGATGAAGCTGATCAACAAGACAATTCACGTCGGAAGAGGAGGAAGGACAAAGGTAATGGCTTCCTATTATTTTGATTCTCGAATATCTTTGTTTATGTTAAACACAATAGGAGTAAGTTAAGTAACATTATTATTATCTAATTTAGGAAAAGCGGTAGTGGACGTCGATGATGAGGAGTTTCATGACGGTGATGATGAAGTTAGCGATGAAGGGGAAGATGAAGCAAATTTGAAGTATATGGATGACTCATTGGATGATCCAACAAGTAGCAGTTCTTCAGATGATGATCTTTATGCAGATGTTGCAGTTGGGCTTGGAGGCTCGGAACCATGATTAGAATTTTCTGAAGCTTCATCTTTTAGGATTTCTTTGCATTTTAGAACTATTGGACATGGACTAGAAGTAGAATATTCGAACTTATATTGTGTTTTCTGAGCATTGTAATATTTTGTCTTGAACTTTTAGACTTTTACATTAGCCCAAGTAATCTATCAGCCATGTTTATTACTCTTCGTATCGAAAAGTTACTACAAATATTCTTTAATTGCTTTGGAACATTGGAATTTTATTAGATAATATTTTCTTACTGATATTATTACAAGATTCTTTATTAAATTTACTAAATTACATAATTTGGGGGGAAAAACTGAGGCTTACGCCTCGACCGCCTCGAGGCTACGCCTCGCCTCGATTCTAGGGTAACCGCCTCGTTCCGCTTTTCGTTTTTTCCAACCTTGGGTGTCCGGAGATTGGACTTGGTAAATGACGCCCTCTTACTCAAATGGGTGAGTTGACTTTGGGGCAAGGATGATACTTTTTTCACCAACGTACTTCGGGTGCTCTTGGACAGCGACTGGTTCGGACTGCAGCGGGGGGCCTTGCAGCTTTATTCTTCCCCTTTCTGGCACAGCGTTTCGACCACATTGCTTAGGAATGTGGCGCTATTCACTCCGGTGCTTGGGACGGGGGAATCCTTCAAGTTTTGGCTGGATGACTGGTTGGGGGGGGATCTTCGGGTGCGGTTCCCGAGATTGTTCGCGCTGGCTTCGGATAGGCACGCGTCTATCGCAGAGTGCTGGATTGACGGTTGTTGGTGCCCTCGGTTCTCTGGGAACTTCTATGAGCAGAGGCTGGATGATTTCGTTTTGATGATGGAGGTTCTCAATTCTGCTGCTACACCTACACTGCAGAGGGATTATTGGCGTTGGAAAGACGGGACCTTCTCCACTCAGAAGGCCTACCGAGCACTGCTCCCTTCTCCGCCTCCTTCGACATCCCCTCTTGTGCGTGACTGTGCATTCATCTGGGGTTTGCGCTTGCCGGAGCGCATTGCCATCTTCCTATGGTTACTTCGTCAACGGAGATTGTTGACTCGCAATCGTTGCGCCAGGTTTTTCCCTCAGACCAGCGCTTCATGCCCTCTTTGCTGTGATGACGACGAGACCGCCGACCATCTTTTCTTTCGCTGCTCCGTGGTTGCGGCTGTCTGGGACGATGTGGCTTGGGCTCGCGCGGACAATCTTGAAGACTTTTGCGAGAACCTTTGGGCGAAAAGGGACAGGGCCAGGCATGATGTTTTGGCTCCTATCGCGCGCCTTATATTGCATTTGGCGTGCCAGGAACGACGCTATTTTCTCGGGGCAGCGCTTCTATCGTGAGAATGTCAACATTATGGGTATTAGACTTATTTCCGATTGGTGTACCTCATAGTTTAACGGCCCATCTATGGCGGCTATTTTTTGTGTATTCGCAATCTTCTTCTGCTCACTTCTACCCCACCTCCCCTATGTAAGTATCTCTTCTCTTTTTCCGTTTTACTTATATTTATTTTGGGGCGAGCACCAACGAGTGTATCCCCCTTTTTTTGAGCCTCAAAAAAAACTATAGCATATGCTTTTACTAGCTGTTACAGAGAAGACTTGTCAGAGTGAATTGTGGATTCAGGAGCTTCCCATCATCTTTGTGGTGACAGAGCCCAACACAGTCAGGAAGATCAGTCGTGGTAGCAGATGGGACACACTCTCCCATTACTGGTCAGGGAGAGGTGCATTCAACCCCTGTAATGAGGCTTCAGAAAGTTGTTTACACTCCTGAATTCTCTATAAACTTACTATCTAGGGATTTTTACTCGGCAGACCCTATAAAATTTTTAAATTACCTCTACGACCTTTTGCAAAACGTAATTACCCCACCGACCCTATAAATTACCCCAAGAACCCCCACATGCTTCAAACAGATTAACCGGAGGGTTCATGGGGTAAGAGTTGGCAAGTTTACATGGTCGGGGGGGAGAATTAGGTTGTTTCAAAGGTCGTAGAGGCAATTGGCAAAGTTTATAAGGTTTGTCGGGTAAAAATCCCTACTATCTATTAGTCAAATCACCAAGGATTTACATTGTCATGCCATATTTGACCCTTCTACTCTTGTGTTTCAGGACGTTCTAACGGGCAGGGTGATTGGTTCTGGTCGTGAGCAAGGAGGTCTCTACAGACTGCTGCAATCTCCTTATGCCGGTACCTCTTGTCTTCGCACCGGATCAATTTCTCCCTATATGTAGCATCTTCGGTTTGGTCATCTTCGTCTGCAAAAGATGTTTCACGTTCTTCCTCAGATCTCTCCTCGCTTTACTTTTCAGTGCGAGGCTTGCCAGCTTGGGAAGCATCATAGGTCCACATTCCAGAGTCGTCGGGGTCAAAGTAGCCATAGTCTTTTTGAGTTGATTCATTTTGATATTTGGGGTCCCAGTTGTGTCTCAGATCTTCAGAGGCATAGGTTTCATCTTGTTGTTGTTGATGAGTTCCCTAGATTGTCATTGATTTTTCTTCTTAAGAACAAGTCTGATGCGGAACCTGTAATTAAGTCCTTTATTAATGAAATAAGGAATGTGTTTTCTGCAAATGTCAAGTTTATATGTTCTGATAATGCACTTGAATTTCGCAGTACACAACTTTCTCAGATCCTTAGAACCTATGGTATTGTGCATCAGACATCTTGTGCGTATACTTCTCAACAGAATGAGGTAGCTGAGAGGAAACATCACCATCTTTTGGATGTTAACAGGACTCTTCTGATTCAGAGCGGTGCTCCCCATTCTTACTGGGGGGACGTGGTTCTCACTGCGTGTTATTTGGTGAACCGTATGCCTTCATCAATTCTGGGGGAAAAGATCCCATTCTTAATTGTGTTTCCCAAGGTGGATCTTTTCTCTCTCACGCCTCGTGTTTTTGGATCTGTTGCTTTTGTTCATCAAATGTCTCCAGGTCTTGACAAGCTCTCTCCTAGAGCGGTCAAGTGTGCATTTGTTAGGTATTCCAAGACGTAAAGGGGTATTGTTGCTTTGACCCTACTCGACGAAGGTACTATGTTAGTACAGATGTCACCTTCTTTGAAATCCATTATGTATTTCTCTCCTATAGGTGAAAAGCTCATTCCTTCGGAAAGTGGAGAAGAGGTTTATATGTCTCTACCTCCGGTCTCACCTACTCCAGGCGACATTACGACACCACCACTGTCCTCTCCACCGCCACCTCCACTACCTCCACCACCTCCTGTCATACCTACTTTCTTTCCGCGGGCTTACCAACGTTGACCTCATGCTCATGTGCCTCCTCAATCATCCAGCACATCCACGGTATGTTCTGAGCATTTGAGTTTCACTATTGGTACTGGTGATTTGAGTATGCAGATTGAGGTGCAGGATGTCATAGATGATACTCCTTCTGAGGATACTGTGGACTTGGGCGTGTCTATTGCTCTACGTAGGAAGAGGCGCGCATGCATTATGCATCATCTTTCTTCTCATGTTTCTCTGGCACGGCTCTCTGTGGATTTTCAGAGGTTTGTTGTTGCCATATCAGTTGAGCAAATGCCACGGTCCTATTAGGAGGCTTTGCAAAGTAGTCTGTGACGTCTGGCTATGAAAGAGGAGATGGATGCTTTACAGTCTCGTGGTACGTAGAGCATCGTCTCCGCTCCCCCAGGTGCTTCCATTGTTGGCAGTAAATGGGTGTTTACAATAAACCACTGTGCAGATGGTTCTGTGGATAGATACAAGGCCAAGTTGGTTGCTCGTGTGTTCACCCAAACCTATGGGATGGATTATCAGGATACATTTTCTCCTGTGATGCGATACTCAACACTGCGCATTCTTATTGATGTTGTTGTGGTACATGACTGGCCATTTTTCCAATTAGATGTCAAGAATGCTTTCTTGTATGGGGATTTGCAGGAAGAAGTGTATACGCAGCACCCACCAGGGTTTGCTACTAAGGAGTAGTCCAGTATGGTGTGTAAACTCTACAAGGCCATATATGGCCTTAAGCAGAGTCCGAGGGCTTGGTTCCAGAAGCTCTCGGAGTTGATTGAACAACGGGATTTTGTCAAATCTACCGCAGATCATTCTCTTTTTGTTAAGAGAATCCCGAGAGATGTTATTGCTATTTTGGTTTATGTGGATGATATTATTGTTACATGCAGTAATAAGCAGGGTATTCAAAAAGCTACGGATTTCCTTGGACAACAGTTTGTGACCAAGGATCGTGGCAAGCTACGATATTTTCTTGGCCTAGAATTTGTAAAAAATCAGCAGGGAATGGTAATGATGCAAAGGAAATACATCATTGATCTTCTATCTGAGACAGGCATGACAAGATGTAGACATGCTACTACTCAAACGGATCCCAACGGTAGGCTATATGATGATGACTCTGCGAAGGTAGATAAGAGACAGTACAGAGAGCTGGTAGGGAAGCTATTGTATGTCACAATTACTAGACCTGATATATTGTTTGTTGTCAGCAGGGTCAGCCAGTTTATGGAGCAGCCTTAACAGGCTCACATGGATGCAATCAACATGCTCTTGAGATATCTCAAGTCTTCTCCAGGTGCAGGGATTTTATTTGATGCAGCGTGTAATGGATAAATAGGGCCGTATTTTTCTACTTTTATCCGTTAATTTTATTTACGTTTATTTTGAGTCGTCGTAATCTTATTCGAATAAAAGAGATCACATGTGATCTCTAAAATAGTTAGTTTCAATTTGAATTTCAAATTAGTCAGTTAGTCGGTTAGAGTCAAATTAAGATAATTAGTTTGAATTTGAATTTGAGCTTCTATTTTTGTAATCTCATCCCTCCTATATAAAGGGATGATAGACTAGTTATTTAGACAGTTCAGATAATATGAAAAGTTGAGATTCAATCTCTATCTCCTTCTCTCGTCTCTCTCTTTCTCCCACGCGATCTACGCGTTTCTTCTTCCTCAAATCTCTCGTTCTCCGACGAGCTTTCTCTTCTCAACCCCTCCAATTTCTTCTTCCACCAAGATCCACAAAAATTTATTATTGTTCGTCGTCGCCAAATTTCCTTCTGCATTAATTGGTATCAGAGCATGGCTTACAGTTCGTCCTCACAATCTGACGATCCATACAAAAGTTCACGCAAGCATCATGCAACGAAGGGCCATCGTTCATCGGAACGAAAACGACGATCCAACGAAGCTTACGACAAGAAGATGCTGGGCATACTGCTTGATTTTCAATCAAAGCTACGAGATTTGATGGTCAATTTCGAGACTATGCGCCGTCGAGTCAAAGTCTTCGAGCGTAGAAGTCGTTGTCCAGACCCACGATGAAGAAAATCACAAAAATATCACCGTCAACGACGATTTAGGCGCAGTCCAGGCAGTTTCAGGAGACAAAACAATCGAACTGCTTGTTGTCCAGTCCGTATTCGAGCAGCCATCACCTTCGGCAACAACTATCTCACCGTCTCTGGTCGTCCTGGCACGGCTCAAACCATCCCAGGTCCCTTGCCTTCCTCGACGACCACGACCCGCCCTCAATAATTTCTTCCCCATCCGCAGCCCCAAACCCCCTGCCAGGCCCGCATTCGGCCCCTTCCGCCGCCCCTGTGCCCCCAACAATCAGTCCAGCCCCGCCCCTGCAACCTCTCCCTACGCCTTCCGCAACCCTTCCAAGGGTTCCCGACACCACCCCCATGCCTTCGGTCTCTCCCGCCACAACCCATACGCCACCAGCGACTTTCCCTGCCCCACCAGCACCCCCGCCACCCACCCCAACTCCCCTTTACACCCTATGCGCCACCACCATTTCCCAACGCCACCTGTCCCTCCACCAGTCCCTGCGACGCCGCCCCATGTTCTCACCGTCACCCCCCTACCCATCCTACCCCTCAGCCCCGCACCACCAGCCCCCATCTTCCCTATTTATAATGCCTTCCCCGACCCTCCCTACCACCTCCCTGTTCCGTCAACCCCTCGCACCTCCAGAGAAACCCCCCAGCCCCATCATCCCCTCCCGCCACCACCCTTCCCCTCCCTACCCGTTGCAGCTCCGCCATCTCCATAGCGGCCACGTCGCCACCTTCCCCCTCTTTATCCCGCGCCGCCAAAGCTACTGGAACCCTAACCCTAGGTTTCGGCATCGCCCACGGCAATGGAAGGAGGAACGAGGTCTAGGATGGCCTCCTGATTTATCTCCAGCGGAAGACCTATCCCATAAAGTTAGGGATAGGAGGTTAATTTGGAAAATTTACAGGGAGACCCCGCCTACCAAAAATTTTTACCAAAGGGGTTATTTGGAGGATAGAATATGCTATGGATTTTATTTAAGTGAAGGGGTACGAAATTTGCATTCCAACCCCCTGGAGCAGAAATATTTTAAACGAAGTGCCGAAAGAGAGAAATCCGGAAGGCCTCCTTATCCAATTAGGATTAGGATCATGGGCTTCACCTATTTAAAGGCCCCATGGCTTAATTCATTGGCCACATCTCCTCCTCTACTCTACTTGTGCTATTGCTTTGCTATGCACCCTCCAAAGGCCGAGTTGTTCGTCATGAAGATGCCCCATCAGTTCTTCAAGCACCATGTCAAAGGGACGAAACCCGGATGGATGCCCGCATGTGCGCCACACCTGCTCTTCCGCCACGAAGACAACGTTGCCAACACTCGCGCCACGCACGCATGGATTCCGCCGTTTGCTCCACACCAATTCTTCCATGGGATGATCGAGAATGCTGATTTAAACTTATCAACTTCCAAGCCTGCAGATCCAACAATTCGTCGGGAGACGAATTTTTCAAGCGGAGGAGAATTGATGCAGCGTGAAATGGATAAATAGGGCTGCATTTTTCTACTTTTATCCGTTAATTTTATTTACGTTTATTTTGAGTCGTCGTAGTCTTATTCGAATAAAAGAGATCTCTAAAATAGTTAGTTTCAGTTTGAATTTCAAATTAGTCAATTAGTCGGTTAGAGTCAAATTAGGATAATTAGTTTGAATTTGAATTTGAGCTTCTATTTTTGTAATGTCATCCCTCATATATAAAGGGATGATAGACTGGTTATTTAGACAGTTCAGATAATATGAAAAGTTGAGATTCAATCTCTATCTCCTTCTCTCGTCTCTCTCTTTCTTCCACGCGATCTACGCGTTTGTTCTTCCTCAAACCTCTCGTTCTCCGACGAGCTTTCTCTTCTCAAGCCCTCCAATTTCTTCTTCCACCAAGATCCACAAAAATTTATTATTTTTCGTCGTCGCCAAATTTCCTTCTGCATTACTATTCAAGAGAGGCACTTCTCTTGCAGATTCAGGATGTGCGGATGCAGACTAGGGTGGGTGTCCCAAGGATAGGAAGTATACTTCAGGCTTTACTGTGTTTGTGGGCAGCTCATTGGTTTCATGGAAAAGCAAGAAACAGACGATTGTGGCCAGATCCAGCGCTGAATCAGAGTATAGGGCCATGGCCCAAGGAAGCACAGAAATAGTGTGGGTCAAGTCCGTTCTGGCTGACCTAACTATTGAGGTGCCTCTTCCTATGCACCTTAAATGTGATAATCAAGAATCTCTATTCATAGCTACTAATCCAGCTTTCCATGAAAGAACAAAGCACATTGAGGATGACTGCCACTACACCTGTGATTTGATTCAAAAGGGATTTATATCCACTTCTCATGTTGCTTCAAGCGATCAGATTGCCAACATGTTTACCAAAGCTCTTGCAAAGGGGCCCTTTCACCATTGTTGTTCCAAGCTGAACATGATATATATGCTCCAGCTTGAGGGGGAGTGTTGAGATATTTATATCTCTTTATTGTTATTTTGTAATTTTTCTTATTTCTTTTGTCTCTTTATGTAATCTTTCCATAGAGCTTTTCTCCCATATAAGAAAGCTCTAGGGCTACTGTGAAAGCATCTCTTTCATTTCAATGCTTTCCACACCACGCATGATGAATTACAAGGCAATGTACTCCTATATGACAAAATATGATTATTATGAGTATATAGAGTTTGCAATTAGCCAACGTAAAAAATAGTCGAATCTTTCAACATGGATTTAAACAAGAATCCATGTAATCGACCCTACTTAGATTGGGAGAAGGCTTCGCCATTTTTACATAGAATCAGCAATGCAATACGAACGAGGACAAGGGAAGGTCATATGGATCCACCTCGCAACTCGTGGTTTGATCATCTTCAACAATAAGTTTTTATCTTGTTACATGGTGGCACTTGGTTCTATGAATGAAACCTTAATTTGGTTGAATATCTAC
Organism: Ottelia alismoides; assembly: GCA_037367405.1. Classification (NCBI taxonomy): domain Eukaryota; kingdom Viridiplantae; phylum Streptophyta; class Magnoliopsida; order Alismatales; family Hydrocharitaceae; genus Ottelia; species Ottelia alismoides. Next base: position 191,723 of record JAZKJV010001298.1, read on the forward strand.
TTGTTTAGTTGTTTTTTTGGAACATAACACATGTTATTTATTTTATTGAATGAATGATGTACTCTAGATGTTCTTAATTTCATTATTTCTTTCCTTGTATCTCTTAGCAGTTACCACTATCAACAGCGATACATTAATTATTGTTTTAAAAACTAGGATGATCTAACTTGCGAGAAAATTGCTTTTTTGAGCCATTTTTGATATTCCTACCCATATGTGTGATATATTCCCAAATATCTCTTTTCAGAACAATCACTACGTTATTGATATCTCGAACCATGATAAGTGGTAGCACATCTAAGAAAGAGATGGCTACATGGAAGAATGGCTTCAATTGGTTCATTGAGTATGGATATAGTAGGAAATTTGTATCAAGGCAATGAAGCGATATCAAACCCTCCAAGTGGATATGGAACTCAATAAGAAGAAAAATCATATGGTACTATGAATACTTCCAAGCACCTCCTCTTCTGACTCCTCCATCATATGATTATGACAAAGATTATGGTGGTCAAAGCAATCAAGTAAGCCAAATCGATCAACTGAAATGTATTTAAGGATGTTGGGAAAAATGAATGGCTTACTTATTCCATAAGCCCTAGGCTCTCTTATATAGGAGAGTAGCCTATGGGTAAATTACATAAAGCATACAACCAAAAATAAAATAACGAACAGGTACGGATACTAATATATATGCGCCAACACTCCCCCTCAAGATGGAGCATAGATGTCAATCATGCTCAGCTTGGACGCACACTTCTGGAAAGGGCCTCGAAGTAATGCCTTGGTGAATATATCAGCAGTCTGATTCTCTGATGTGACGTGAGTTGTAGCAATGAACCCCTTCTGAATCATGTCACGTATGTAGTGACAGTCAACCTCAATGTGCTTGGTCCTCTCATGGAAGGCTGGGTTGTTTCCAATGAACAAGGTTGCCTGATTGTCACATTCCAGCTTCATAGGGAGCGGTATATCAAGACATAGATCTGTAAGTAGAGCTTTCACCCACATCATTTCTGTGCTAGCCTGGGCCATAGCCCTGTATTCAGATTCAGCACTGGATCTAGCTACCACTGTCTGTTTCTTGCTCCTCCACGAGACTATGGCATCTCCAACATAGACTGCAAATCCTGAGGTGGACTTCCTGTCCTTGGGGCATCCTGCATAATCTGCATCAGCACACGTTGTGATAGAGATCTCCTTTCCCTTCTTAAATAGCAAGCCCGCACCTAGAGATGATTTTAGATATCTCAGAATCATGTGTATAGCATCCATATGGACCTGACGTGGTTGCTCCATGAACTGGCTCACGCGACTCACTGCAAATGATATATCAGGTCTAGTGATCGTGACATACAGTAGTTTGCCTACCAGTTCTCTGTACCTTCTCCTGTCCACCTCTTCCGTGTCATCGTCGTAGAGCTTCATGCTGGGATCCATTGGTGTCGTAGCAGGCCGACACCCTAGCATACCTGTTTCACTCAATAGATCTGTAACATATTTCCTCAGCGACATTACTAATCCATATGGATTTCTAGCAAACTCCAGCCCCAGAAAATATCTAAGGACTCCCAAGTCCTTGGTGACAAATTCGGTTCACAGTTTTTCTTTCGCCTGCTTTATGCCCTGCTCATCATCTTTTGTAATCAAGATGTCATCAACATAAACCATGATTACAATGATACCTCTAGTAGTCTTCTGCACAAACAAGGAATGATCAGCATTGGAGCGTTTGTATCCTTGTTTCTCGAAGAGATCTGAGAGCTTCTGAAACCATGCTCTGGGGCTCTGCTTAAGGCCATAGATAGCCTTATGTAACCTGCATACCTTGAAACACTCCCCCTCAACAGCAAAACCAGGTGGTTGTTGCATATAAACTTCTTCCTGCAAATCTCCATATAGGAATGCATTCTTCACGTCCAACTGATGAAGCGGCCAGTCTCGAGCAACTGCAACTGACAACAGGATCCGTAGAGTGGAATGACGTGCCACAGGCGAGAAAGTGTCAAGGTAATCCACCTCGTATGTCTGTGTAAAGCCACGTGCAACCAGACGTGCCTTGTACCTGTCAATAGAACCATCTGCATTATGCTTCATTGTAAACACCCACTTGCAGCTAACCAGGTTCACATCTGGAGGTATAGGAACCAAACTCCAAGTTCCTCTGGACTGAAGTGCCGCCATTTCTTCCTCCATTGCTAGCCGCCATCTACTATCCTGCATAGCATCATGATGATTCCTTGGAATATCGACAGCTGAAAGTGCCACAGCAAAAGACCTGAAATCTCCAGATAGCCTCTCAAAAGATACGGATGCTGATAATGGATATGTAGCACAGCTTCTCTTCGACTTGCGCAGAGCAATGGGAACATCTAAATCAACTGTAGTCTCATCTGGCCCCTGCAACATATCCTGCTCAGAAATGTCGTCAGATCCATCAACATTAATATTTTCATTACATACCATAGGCGAGCTAGTAGACGAGTCATGACCATGAGCGGGAGGAGGCCTGCGGGTATAATGAAACGGTAGCGGTGATATAGTTGGTGGTGGCGGCGGTGGTGGTGGTGGCGGTGGTGACAGCAGTTGTGGTGGCGGTGCTGGTGACGGCATCTGAGGTGGTGGTGTCATAAATATGGCATCAGTGGATAGAGGTGGTAGCTGTTTGTCTCCTGATGCTGAAAAATACATAATATCTTCAAAAAATGTAACATCTGCACTGATCATATACCGCCGACGCGGAGGATCAAAACATTTGTACCCCTTTTGAGTTCTGGAGTACCCGACAAAAACATACTTGACAGCCCTAGGAGAGAGCTTGTCAGTACCAGGCGACAACTGATGGACAAATGCAACCGACCCAAACACACGAGGCGTAAGAGAGAACAAATCCTTGTCGGAATGAATGATGGTAAACGGGATCTGTTCATTTAAGACAGAAGAGGGCATACGATTAATTAGATAACATGCAGTGAGAACTGCATCACCCCAGTAGGAGTAGGGAACATGACTCTGTATAAGGAGTGATCTCGTGACATCAAGGAGGTGACGGTGTTTCCTTTCAGCAATTCCATTCTGTTGAGATGTATGAGCACACGATGTTTGATGAACAATCCCTTTTGAGGAGTAATAACTGGCAAGGACATTTGTGCACAATTCTAATGCATTATCACTTCTCACAAATTTCACCGATGTGGAAAAGACATTTTGTATTTCATTCAGAAAATGGATAATTATATTTCCTGCTTCAGATTTATTTTTCATCAGAAGCACCCATGACACTCTAGAGAAATCATCCACAAATACTATATAGAATCTGTGTCCCTGATGATCATGTACACGACTCGGACCCCAGACATCGACATGAAATAACTCAAACTTGGAGGTACTACTCCGACCTGGACGACTGGGAAAGGACGACCTATGATGCTTTCCCAACTGACATGCCTCACACTGAATAGGTGTGTGAGGAAGACCATAAGGTAACACTTGACTCAACTTCTGAAGCGGTAAATGGCCAAAACGCAGATGCCACAGTAAAGTAGATACTTGTCCAGTAGGAGAGGTTGTGGTTCCAGCAAATGGGGTCTGATTCAGGCGGTAGAGGCCTCCTTGCTCATAGCCACGACCAATCACGTTGCCCGTATGGATGTCCTGAAAAATCAAAGAAGATGGATCAAAAATTGCACGACAATGAAGATCCTTCGTTAGCTGACTAATTGACAACAAATTCATTGAAAAATCAGGTGCATGTAGCACATTCTTGAGCTGCATAGAAGATGTCAATCTAATCTCCCCCTGACCAGTGAAGGGGGAATGTGTGCCAATGGCAATAACTACTGTCCGCCCCGGAGGGATCTGAATGTATCCTGTAAGTAGACTATGGTCGCCACATAGGTGATGTGTAGCGCCCGAGTCCATAATCCATGGCAATGTATCTGATCTACTACTGTGGAGTGCAAGTATACTACCTGAAGCACTGGTAGACGCAGAGGCAGAAGCAGCAGCATCAGAATGACTCTCTGTAATCACTGCTGGACCAGATGGTGGAATAATGCCCCTCAGACGGGCAACTAGATCATCGAACCGTTGATCCAAAGTAGCAGCAGACGGAGGCTCTATCTGCTCAGCAGCTCGTGCGGATGCAGGGAATCCATGCTTTGAGTAGCATGTGTCTTCATTGTGTCCAACTCGGTGACAGGAACTACATGTTGGCCTAGTGCGGCCACCTCTTCCACGAGGTCCACGTCAACGGCTCTGGTGATGAAACCCACGACCTCTGTTGGCTGCCATGGCTGAAGAATTCTGACTTGCGGCTGTGGAAGGAACCGTGATCCGACTCAATCTATGAAAAGCTTCCTCCATGGGAGGAATAGTTGAGTCATCCAAAATCTGTGATCGTGCCGCCACATACTCTGGATCGAGTGCACACAGGAACACGTCCACCATTGTCGCATTCCTGTACGTCTTCTGCTGTTCTGGCGTGGCAGTAAGCGGCATGAAGCTATAAAGCTTCTCGAACATCCCTCTCAATGATGTATAGAGAGAATGTAAGGGGCGACCATTCTGCTTTATTGTAAATATGTCATGCTGAAGTTGCAGAATCTTCATCTCGTTCTTCGCCTGAGAGTATGTTGCCGCCAGAATATCCCACATATCCTTGGTTGTGGGTTGATGTAGGATGTCATTGGCAATTTCAATAGCCAACGTACCAGATAGCCAAACCGTGGCATATGCATCATCAGCCTCCCAAGAGGCATTGACTCCAGTCTTCTCTGCAGGCTCAGGTTCGGTAAGAATGTGCTTCTTACCTGTAGACTTCATCATACTCATGAACTGCATTGCCCACAGTTCATAGTTTGTACATTCCATCTTGACAATAGGCGTTGGACCACAAAAGGCGCCAATAGATGGGATATCAGCCTTGCTTTCTGACATACTGGAGATGGAAGACTGGAGCGATTGACCGAAGATGAGCTTTGTCTACAATAACATAGATGGGGCTAGTTGCATGTGTAGACCTCAAGCAACTATCCCCATGAAGATGTTTGTGCTAAGCCCTACACGCACGCAGGAGTCACGCACAGGCACGGGTGCGCACACAGGAGTCACGCGCAGGATGCACAGAAGATGCGTGCACTGGTGCTACAGCGCGCGCGCAGGGGATGCGCAGGGGCGCACAGGCGATGCGCTAGGCCTGCAGCACGGTGCGCAAGGATGCGCAGATGATTGTGCACAGATTCACGGTGCGCAAGGATGCGCACAGCACGGTGGAGGCGAGGCGAGGCGCGCAGGTGCGCAAGGAGGAGGCGCACACCAACGCACAGCACGCGTGCGCGCAGACGCAAGGAGAAGGCGCACACACGCGATGGCGCAACCGACTTGGAGAGGCGGCGCCGATGGATCAACGCCGAGCTCGGGCGGCGCCGATGTAGCGAGAAGGAGAAGAAGGGGACCGGCGGGTGTGGTGGGGTTAGGGTTAGGGTTTCGAGAACTCCGGTCTAGGACCGTCGCTCTGATACCATGTTGGGAAAAATGAATGGCTTACTTATTCCATAAGCCCTAGGCTCTCTTATATAGGAGAGTAGCCTATGGGTAAATTACATAAAGCATACAACCAAAAATAAAATAACGAACAGGTACGGATACTAATATATATGCGCCAACAAAGGAATATCAGAAAACATGATAACTCGACTAAAACTTTGTGTAAGTCGGTTGAACACAAGAGAAGTTGACTATCAAAATCATCAGTCAATTGAATAGTCACGAAAACTAGACATCTAGAATATGAAAGTTGAGATGTATCTTGAACTAAGTAGGAGTCAACTGATGAAAGTCATCAGTTGTCAACAGATGAAAGTCATCAGTTGACTGAGGCAAAACATGAGTTGACTGAACAGGAAATCAACCGGTTGGAATTTCAGCAAGTCAGTTCATTTGTTCTGAAAGGTTGGGAAAAGATATGAGATGATGTCCAATGCATGCTTGTTAAGTTGCATAATATTTCTCTCCTTAAATTAAATACAGAAAAACTCAAAGTTCTTAATATTCATCTTCTCTTGATCTTCTCTTCATCTTTATCTTCTTTATTATATCGTTATTATGTCTTCATGTTATTGTAGATTTTTACGAAATCTAGTTTCTTGATTTCCCCGTTAATCTCTTCATCTTCTCTTTGTCACCTCTTCATCTTTGTCTTCTTTATTATATCTTCATTAGGTCTTCATATTGATGTATTTACTTGATGAAATATTATAGCTTACTTGCTACATCAATTGTTCAGCTTTCACACAACTTCCAAATTTTAATATATGCATGCATATTTACATGTTTCAACAATATGATGGTGAGACCCAGTCCAAAAGCATGACAAGAACTTTTGGAGGAGTTAATGATGGAATATTACCTATCTGGGACTCAGTGATGCGTCCTGCTGAACAAGCACCCCTACCACAATGATTGTCTCCTACTTTCTCATCATCATCACAAGGTTTCCACGATCCTTCACACTTCTATCATACTTGCTGCAATATCAACTCTAGCCACAATAATATTGGGTATCCTCACATCAAGATCTTTTTAGATGTGGATGAACATAAATATAGGCAGTCGTGATGGAGTACAAGGCTATATACTCATATAGGACATAGGAAAATTATCGCGTTCATAGATTCAATAACATGGCACGAGCAAAGACAAGGACGAAGAGGTTATGAATCTGCCACAAAACTCCTGGTTTTAATTGGCATTGTTATGGTATTCATGTAATATAGTATTATGAAGGATGCATATATATTATACGTTGTTATTTATTAATTTAAATGTATAGTTCCCTATTTTTAGAATGCGCAGTGATTTATTATTATGAGGGATATATTCGTAGTTTGCTAATGATATCTCTCAACAAGTTATTTTATATGATACTATGATATGTGTGATATGCAAAACATCTTGTTCTTTCCTATAAGAATGCATTTGTATCATTGTATGTTACATAATATTCTTTTTTCAAAAAGAAAATGCGATCATCGATAAGGTGTGCCCAGAAAATTATATATTCGCATGTACGGTAATCAGCATTACACTTTTTACAAGGTCCAAAACTCTTTTAAGACATAAAACCACGACTCTAATATAGCCTTGGCATGTACGATCACGTTTTCTGTATAGTCTTTCTTGATGGAACACCACACCATTCGGTGCTAGCCACAAAACCATCAACATGACCATAGCCAGGGACCTTTTTCTATTAGTCGCTCCAATTCGACTTCGAAAAGGCCCAAAAATCCATTGTGTTGCCATCCTCCATCCCATTGATGTGAGCCGCCTCACAAGCTTATTTTAAACAACCATGCGTGAAGAATGAGTAACCCACATCTTTCGTACTACATGGACAGCGTGGGCACATTGCCACCATCCCTTGAAAGATCACATCGCTCCAAACCACAGTGATTAAATTCTTGCATCTCAATAACCACAGAAAGTTCTTGATCTATAACAGGGTTGTCCAACCCCAAATCCTTTTGCAGACTGGCAATTGGCCATTTGTGATGGCCATCAAAGGAATGTGACTGTTGGACATGGTTCAATGGCAGGCTCATAGTCAAGAAGGCATACATGGCTCTATTCCAACATAATCATAAATTAATCAAGTCTTAAATTTGAAAATTTGGAATGCAACACCAGGCTCCAAGCACTATTGGACCAAGCCTAGGCAACCCATGTCCTGATCTAAAGCCAAAATGAACAACCAAGGGAAATGATCACAAAGAGCCTCCTTTTCTGCCCAGTCATCTCATCAAGGTCTAATCACATGTTACTTATCATTCTAAGAACCAAGACGATCTTAATCACAGTATATTCATTTTTTTTAGCAACTTCCTAAATTTCCACCAGTATTTGCGATATATCCTGATATGACCCTTCCTGATATTATGGGAATATTTCAAACCTTCTCATTTTAGTATTCTACATTCATGCTGTGATTACTACTTTGTGTTTCCAATGTTACTACCCTACTACTTGTTTTATGTTTTATGACCCGTTTGAAATAAGTAGTCATTGATTAAGGCAGAAACATGCATCAATCATCCAGATTTTAATGATCTCGGACTGACATTTCCTAGTGAGCCAGTACCACTAGTTAGGAAATGCCTTTCTTAAAGGGAGCTGTTAGGAAAGGATCCCACATGGCAGGTCCCCAACCAAGTCTTCATGCCCTTGATTGTGGATCCAGTGTCCACCGTGCCTCGTCCTTTGGCAATGCCGAAAGTAGACTATAAAATGTACCTTGAGGCTCAAGGGTGGATATTCTCATAGAGCTTTTAATCGTTCCCCTTTGGGATCATTTACTTGAGGGTTGAAACATCATACTTAAAAGTTGAGAATGAAAGAAAACCTACTAGCTTCAAGGTAGCCTAAATCTGTCACTTCCAAGGATGAGCCCATCTCCCGACAGGTCCCTCCACCCATTAGGAGGAACAAGTTTCCATGTCTTCTGAAGTATCCCCAAATGTTTGCTCTCGTTTACTTATCGTTTGGCATTCGATTTAATTTCCTTTAGTTGTCAAATGGACATGGGACATTATAGTATTTTACATGATTATATTGTCATAGGTTGTTTTTCCACTCATCATCAGATGACTAAGAGCTTGACAAAATAATACAAACTGAGCTGCTGGGATTTGTATCAGGGTAACTCGGAGGTGTTGCACCTTTTTCTGCAGTTAAGTCAGCACCATGACCAGTTAAATAAGCAGACTCGGATGATTCAATAGCCAAGACTAGAATCATTTGTAAAAAAGTTGAACATATCAAGCCTGCCTAAAAGGGATCATTGGGTTGCCAATCACTTGTTCAATCACATCTTCAGGGTTGTAATACATTTAAGGCATCAATATTGAATAATGCAGTGCTAACATTTCAAAAACTACAACGGCATACTTTTTGCAAAAAATACTGGTTGCTGTCTCAAAATTGCTAGATATGTTTCGTACTAATTATTAACAAGATATAAACCCATTAAGTAGTAAGAATGCATATCCATAACATGCAACTTAGCCAAGTTTCAATATGATATGCAGTTAAAGAATGAAAGCATCAACTTTTCATGCATAAACGCAGAAGATCGCAAACCTGACATCTTTCTTGCATTTCCCTGATGGAAACAGAGAACTCGGTCATTGTCCAGCTAAGAGTGTTGAACAATCGATTGAGAAAACAAGAAAACAATTCTTCATCTTGGACACATGCATCTCGTAACAGAACCTTAATTGGGCAAGATGAGTCAGATATTTAAAAATTATAAAGTCGTAATGATATCTAAAAGAACCATGCTCACCGGAAATATAGTGGAGGACGACGACTCCCCGTGCTTTGAGGAACCAAAACCTGAGCCTTTGCAAAGTCTAACTAGTATGTTAGTGACCAATATCCAAGATCTATTATCAAAGGAAGACAATAACGCCTTGGGCATTCTTCTAATAGCTTCCTTATTGCTCTCAAATGCAACCAAATAGTCCTTATACTGCATTAGAACAGATATGGACTGCAGAAGAAGATCCTTGAGATCTGTGCTGGATATTCTCGGGTCATCAAAGTGTGCTACAATGAATGTTACCTGATCATAAATCAATGTAGGCATTATAATTCAGTTATATAACAACAATGTAGATGAAAATCAAATTTCAAGCTAAAAAATAGGTACCATGGCGAACCAGTTATAACATATGGGACTCACCATTATACTGTATCTAGTTTTACATGTCTGAGTTATAGCGGAATGAGCTAGGTATACGTAGTGCTAGCTTTCATCAAGAGTAACATTTGTATCGAATTTTCATCTCAAACCTCCACATCATGAAGGTACATAAACTAACAAAAAAGCGAACAACTTCTTTTGAGCACCTTTAATGGAGGAGTTCCTGGTGTCCAATTGAACTGGAATTTGACAAGAACTTGCTCGGACTACCCATGTATGGGTGTGCACATGTGTGGTAGATGAAAGGCTAAAGTGTTCAGTCAATTCCCCCCATGTCAGGCTGGAGGTCGGCCAAGCTGAGTTCCAAAGAACTTGTAGGCTTCCATGAGAAGGTGCAAAAAGAGGAATGCAGCTGAGGAAGTGGCAGGTAAGAGTGAGATGGCCTGCTTTCGATGCATGTTGTTGGGGCAATGGGCACAGAACTGCCCAACCCAGTTTGCTGCTTACAATACTGAGGGGTTGATCATTGCCGAACCTCCTGCCAGACATGTGTGATATTCGTGTCGACGGCAGGGATTGAGAAGAGGTTAGTTGGCAGCAGAAGAATGGGAGGGGGTTAAAGGCATGCACGACTTTTCTGGGGGCCTGCTTAGTTGGGAAGGCAGTTCGAACACTACCATTGATTTTGGAGGTTTGATAGGAGCTGATTGATCTCCTCATGGATACTAAGCGGGAGTTCGATGCTTCACCAGTGTTGCCGGTCATTATGCATCCACGGAAACTCGGTTCGACTAAGCAAGAAACGATCTGTAGAGAGGTATTAACCTTCCCGTATGGAAGGCAACTGAGATTGCAGTGTCCCTGAGAAAAAAAATCGACATGGTGTGTGAGGTGGTGTTATCAAGGTTGTTTAACGGCAACGCCTCGACAGATAAATTGTGGGTGTCAATAGTGGTGGGAGGCTCTATTCCGACAAAGACGGTGGGGGAAGGGCAATTTTCACGATAGTCACTATAGTGATGGTGGAGATAGGACGAATCGTTGGCAGAGGCGGTGTAATTGGTCATCGAGGTGGAGCAGCATGCTCTTAAGAGGCGATGGTGAGATTGTCGCATCGGAGGTGGCACAATGATGGTTGCAATGAGACCAGTGGTTCTCAAGGTAAAGGGGGAGCTAGTGGGGGATATCTAAGACCCATTCACTGGGTATCATCGGTAGTCGAAGCCAGTGGGAAGTAGAAGTGGAGAGCCACCCCACTTCTTTGGAAGCAGAAAATCTAATTCTATTTCTCTATGAGAGAAATTCAAGCCAGGCCCACCAGTTGATTGCCAACGGCTCCTCGCGAGGCCTACTCTTATCCACCATGAAAACCAAACTGGAATTTGCTTCGTCCAAAAATTTATAACCTAGACAAATCCAGAAAACAAGATCATGGTGATAAGGAGCCTTCTAGACTGATCGCAGGTAGAATAGAATTTGGTTTTGTCTTGCCGGATGGAAAGTAGGGATGAGCGGGAGAATTTGTCAGTAGCCACAATAAGTGTTCACTATATATCCAATTGAGGACTTGGTCTTTATCATAACATGGAAATTTCTTTTGACCAGTATTTTGACATTATGAAGCAAATGTATACTTGCGCTTTTAGTATGATTAGTCCATTATGGGTAGTTGTTGTAATGGATGCTCGATCGAAATGATCCATTAATGCCAGTGCCAACTCCACCTCTTACTACAAATCATCGGATTGAAACCCTCTAAGCTTTCTCTGGCCTTTCTTCAGGCCTACCTACTCTCAGTCCCCAGTGTCTATTCTCCCTCAAGAGTTCTCATGTCTACTTGACGTAGTTGCTAATGTATGAGGGCAGGATAAGGGATGCCTAAATGTTGCATCTAAGGACAAGAGTAGACACTCCTTGGGGGGCAATGAAAGTCAAAGAGTTAATGTTCTTTGGAACTTGTCCCCTCCCAAAGTCTCCGCTGCCCTTTCCTTCATAAAATCTCAAGGGACATGGTTTTATCATGAAGGTAGTATTACTATTAACCATGTTGTTGAAACCCAAGTTTTCATAGATTCCTTTTTAGGGATCGACGGTCCCAACATGTCTCAAATTTAGTAGCCATGGAGAAGGAATATTCCTCCTTTCTATCGAACTTTGCAACTATTCTGCATATTCTACCAAAAGTGGTCAAGCACCCTACTTGTACGCTCCATTCGTTCATAGAACGCTTCTTCATTTTGAACTTCGTTCATGAAGGTACATCCTTTCTAATGCTCCGCTTGATCCGAAAATGAGCTTTACACAATAGGCATTGGGTATGGTTCATGAGAAGGGAAAAAAACACATCCATAATGATTGCCCCATGCATGGTCTATGGCACCTCTAACATCAGAACACCATCGATTGATGAATAACGGACTGACAGAGCTCTTGGCATTGCATTGTTTTTCTCTTTCCCCTATTAGCAAGTTTCAATCTTTTTGGTCAAAAATTCTTCGACCATACCAATCCCATTTGCATAATCATATTTTGTTCTACAAGATCGCATACTTTACATACATCCTCCTTGCATTTATGTTGTAGATGTAACCACTAATATAGGCTTTGACTTATATGGAACAAAAATGACAAATGGGATTGTGGTCCTCCAATCACCATCAATGCAAAGAGATGTCACCAAAAAGAAAAGAAGGTTGTCTCGCTCTACTAAATACATCAGATCCCACAGGAGAAGCCCACTCTTTACCTAAGAATTCTAGTGCAAAAAATCATGGTGGTTGCCTTTAAACCACCAAAGCCAGAGGGGTTGAAGGGGGTCTCTTTAAACTTCTTAGGTGTTTTTTCGCCTTCTTTTCGTTGTGGACAAGAGCATAGAGGGAGCATGCAAGCGTGGCATCGAATGAATAGAATGTTTACTCTGACTATTTGTTGGATAGTCAATGTGAATACATCAATATCTTATCAGGAAGAGAGCAATTCAAATGTTAATCTTGACATGCTGACTGTTTTAACAGAAGATTAAGGTTAAGAGGCAAAACAAGGAAGGAGGGAGGTGGTGTGGAGGTCAGGGAAGGAGCCTCCTTTTTTTGGTGTTTGTTCAAGGGAAAAGATGGGTGAGAGCAGCGAAGGAAGCGATAATTTTGAGCAGAAGATGTCCAAGATGCAAGTACCACTGAAACAAAGTAACTTCTTGAAAAGATAATGAAAGTAATACCCATAGGATACTAAAACAGATTGTGGAAAGACTGGAAGAAGAGGTGGGTTGAGGTTGTTTGTGGATGAGCCTACATATGGAGCAATGGGCAAAGTTGGTCTCCGCTCCGATGAAGGGAGAAAGCGGAATGTACCCTTCTCACGGCAAGGAAGGAATAGGTTGAGGGGAGTCCCTAGAGGGACTCTGGAGGTAGGTGAAGTGGTGGGTTTCTAAACGCATACTGGAGCCAAAGGGGGCTATGGAAGGCCTTTGAGGACAAGGATGCCGAAGGTGAGAAGCTTGTAGATACTTGATGTGGTTTTTGTCCTATATATAATAGGCTTGAGGGAGGAGCAGAGATGAAGATCAAGATCAGTGAAGAAATACATCATGTCATCCATAAAGTAATTATCTCTCACGATCACACCTTAGTATATACAAGGTGGTAATGTAAAGACATGTTGGAGGGACTAGCTTGGAAGCTTCATGACAAATGGGTTATTTATGTAGAGTCCATTGGCCAAATATTGGGGGGTTTACTTGTTTGACATGGTTGAATCTTGGGAGGGATAATAGACGTATCAATGCATTTGTGATGGAAGACATAGAGAGGAGCTGTGGGAGGATCAAAGGATAGGGTAGTACACAAAGGGGGGCTCATAGCTTAATAGAAGGCAATTTCCAATGTGATTATATCCTTCTAAGAGCGATGGAGAAGTTGTGAGGTTGGCTTTCACAAGGCTGTTGATGAGTTGCGACGGGCAAAGTACATGGTTTAGGATTATTGGGTCGTGTGGTTGAGTTTGATCTCTGCGTCGAAGATTGATCAATTATTGGCTTCTCTGTAGTGTATAATGATGTTCCTAGTTTCCTTTCTCTTGCTGGCATTGGCTAATATAGTCATGTACCTTTTGTTGCTTAATTCATCTTTCATTTATTTCCTTGTTCTCTGCTTTTCTAACCCTACGAGATTTTTTATGTTATTACCACCTTTTGGGCTCTAAGGTTGAACGCTATATAAGAATCCCAACACCCATGAATAAAATCAATCCACTACATTTTTTTTTCTCTACATGGTATCAGAGCGATGGTCCTCGATCGCAGTTCATACCCTACTTCACTGCAATCACCACCAACCAGTCCTTCTCCAGTAACACCTAGACCCGTGTGGGCCTTCATCTCGACGTCATAGGCCCTACACGGAGCACCTCTGTTCCTCGACGTTGGTTCATGCACACCTCTCCAGCGTGCTGCATCTCCAGCTCATGGTCCCTCCAGTGCGCCGTCTCTCCATCGTACAACCCCACCAATGCACCGCCTCTCCGGTAATGTGCTTCACTTGTTGCACGAGCATCATCAATAGCGCATCTCGAGCCCTTACACGCATCAGATGCAACAACAACCCCCGATAACAGCAGTCCCGACGCATCTTGTGATGACATCAAGCCTCTCTCAATCAAGGGTTGCCTCCCTAATCGTTCTAGATGCACGATTAGATTTCCACAGCACTCGGTTAATCTCTCTCCCTCTCTGACTGCGATGGCCACAATGCCCAACAACTCTTCTTGATTCATTCTCACTCAATCAAAAAAAAAACTTTTTTGTTTAGATTTGGATGGTTTAATTTCTTAATGAATCATGAGATAAAATATTCTAACCAAGCCCATGTTTTCCTCATTTTCCATGATGATTTAGGGGACTTCTATCAAACTCGAGGGTGTTGATAATCATATGCTCCAATCTCGGGCCTTCAAGGTGTGTATCAATAATCAAAAGCAATTATCTATCTTGATGAAAGAACCACTACAAGAAATGAATAAGGATTCATGGTCCTAGCTTGAAAAGAACATCAAGTCATGACATGGATGACCAACAGCGTTGACTCCCATATCGTAGCAAATCTCTTGTACAAGGACACATCAAAAGATATGTGGGATGAACTGGCACAGACATATTCACAGCAAACTACCAAGTCCCGACTTGCGAATATATATATATATCTGTGTGTGTGTGTGTGTGTGTGGATTTGGTCTACCTCTCAGGGAGAATCCTCTCTTGTGGAGTATTATCGACATATCACCGATCCTTATGAAGAACTTGCCTATTTTCAACCAACCTCTTGTACTAAACAAGTGGCCAAGAGATCTGAGCAGCAAGTGTACAGATTTGTTGTCGGGCTTTAACCTCGTTCTCAGACCTTGAAAGACCAGTTCCTCACATCCGATACACTTCCCTCCATCAAGGTCATCATTGTCCTGCTATAGCAGCTTGAGACCTCCTGTGGTCACACTCATCCTCCACAACCTGCAGAGAACTCAATGTTTTTAGAGTCATATGGACGAAGCGGTCGCTACAACTTCCAATTAAGCCGAGGTTGTAACTCTAGCCATGGTCGTGACTGCACTTTGTGCATTCATTGCCGAAGATCCAACCAGCCATCTGAGAAGCATTATTCAAAGTTTGGTAAACCACGCTTGTCAATGTTGCATCGTCATATGAACGTGATGCAACTATGGCAGAGAGGCCCCCAGATCAGAACCCGCGTGTACAAACAGTCCAACTCTCTACTACATACTACTCCAAACTCATGCAGTTGCTACGGAATTCCCCCACATGTGAGAATCATCCTATTACGACGTTGACTACAATCTCAGGTACTATAGCCAACTCTGATTCAGTCGCAGCACCAGTTTGGTTCATCGATTATAGCGCTTCTACTCACTTGACCGGAGAAGGCAGTCTACTAACCTCTTCAGAACCATCTTCCACTGTGAAGTCTGGTCGTTTAGGCATCAGTGCTTGTTCACCCATTACAGTAGTTGGACTTGTGGAATTTTCCTCCAAACTCAAACTTTCTGGAATCCTCGTGTTTCTGACATGTGTAAAGACTTTCTTTCATGATAGGAAATGCTCTTTCCACGTGCTCCAAATGATGGAAGATAAATGAAATTGTCAAGTCTTTCTTTCAGTTCATAAAAACCACCTTCTCAACATGTATTAGGACTTTCATGATTGGCAATGATCTTGAGTTTGTTCAGTAGGACATGACTACTTTCTTTGCCACTCACGACACCCATCACAAGACCTCTTGTCTATAAACCTCGCAGCAGAACGGTGAAATAGAAAGGAAAATTCACCTCTCCTGGATATTGCTCATACTCTTCTTACTCATATGAAGGTTCCTAAAACCGACTAGGGGATGTCGTTCTTACTGGCACTTGCCTCGCAATAAGGAACCCTTTTTTATTCTCAATGGAGTCACTTCCTTCTCTCTTTTGTAAAAAGATAAGGAACCATTCCCTCTAGCTTCGTGAATCTTCGATTGCACCATCTTTGTTCACAATTTCCACACACCTGACAAGTTGTATGTTTGTGCCACCATGTGTCTTCCTTGGGTACTCTCTGATTCAAAAGTGTACAGGTGTTATGATCAGATCAGCCGTTGCTACCACATATCCACAGATGTTACTTCCTTTTAAATAGAGAAGTTACCTCACTCAGTATATGCCCTTGGAGCATGCTCCTCCTATTATCTACAAAAGGAAGCACACTTTCCATCCCGAATTAGTCCCTTTACTTATTCGATATTTGCAGGATACGTGCCTTCCTCAAGTGATCCATCACTGCAGATCCAGATGTTCCCTCAAAACTCCTCATTGCATTGTGAAAATAAAAAATATAATGTAATCGACAACCCTTAACACTTTTATTTCCACGGGTAATCTATCCATTTGTGACTGGAGTTTTATAGATACTCTCATAAAGATTACCAATCCCCGTGTTCATCACAGTACCTTTCACGACCATGGTTGGAAACATGCTATGGATGAGAAGATGGATGTGCTTACCTCTAAGGCCACAGACGCCATTGTACCACATATGTCGGGTGTGACCCATATTGCGTGCAGATGGCTCTTTATGATCAAACATCCTCCAGATGGCTCTATTGACATATTAAAAGCTAGGCTTGCAATGAAAGACTTCACTCAGACCAATAACATCAACTACATTGAGACCTTCTCTCCTGTGACAAGGATGAGATCCATTCACACAATACTTTCCATTGTTGTCGACAAGAATTGACCATCTCTCAGCTTGATGTGAAGAACACCTTCCTTTATGGTGACCTAGAGAAAGAAGTGTACATGACGTAGCCATCAAGTTACTCCATCGAGGGTGAATATATATGCCGACTTCATAAGGTCATCTATGGCCTAAAGCATAATATACGAGTAAGGTTCGACAGAATCACTTCTAAGATCAGACTCTGGATTCCCATAAGACGGCATCTAACTATTCTTTGTTCGTAAGACAAAGGTCATCCGGTGATGTGATATATGTTGTTTATGTTAATTACATGGTTATCACCGGAGATGATAGAACAGGCATTCTAGAGACCAAGACCTTCCTCAAAATGATCTTTGTCACAAAGGACCTTGGTCAACTCCAATACTTCTTAGGTATTAAGGTGATATGCACTACAGTGGGACTACACTTGTCACAGAGAAAATATTGTTTGGATATCCATATTGAAGTTACAAGCTATGGTGACTCCCGACTCGGGAGAGCACCCTCTTTTTATGTCAAAAAAAATCCATATTGAAGTTGGTTTACTGGGATGTAAACCAATCATCCAGCAGAATTATAGAGGCATGCTACCTCTATAAATCCTATGTTTAAAGACATTACACAATAAAGAAGCCTAGTGGGCAAGCTATTTTACCTCATTGTTATTAGGCCAGACATATCATATGTCGTGAGCAGAGCTATTCGTTACATGGAGAAGCCTTCCTACAATCACTAGTAGGACGTTCTTTAAACAATTTGATACCTCGAAGGACTCTCCAGGAAAAGGTCTTTTTTATGGGGTTAACGGTCACATTGACATCATTGTTACTAGATGTTGATTGTGTCAATCCTAATGATAGGTGATCTACCACTGGTTATGTCATGTTTGTTGGCGGAAACCTTGTTACATGACAAAGCAAGAAGTGGGTTGTTGTTTCCATATCAAATGTGGAGGCAAAATACAGAGCAATAGCTCAAGCCACATGCATGGTTAGATGGCCCGTCTCCTTTCTACAGAAAATTGGACTCCCTGCTACCACTCATGTTCATCTTTACAGCGACAAGTTCACAACTTACATCACTACCAATCATGTTTTAGCATATTGAAGTGGATTGTCACTTTATTCGAGACGTAGTATGAGAAAAAATCACTACTCCGAGCACCTTAACGAAATTCCAGCCGGCGGATATATTCACCAAGGCACCTCCAAATGCATGTCATTGTTGACCTCCAAGTTGGGCATGATCGATAAATATGCCCGAGCTTGAGGACGAATTTTGTGGAGTCAAATTCCTAAGTAGTACCTGGGAATTACTTAAATACCCAAATTCTACAAAATGTTTTTTTTACTCAAGAACTATAGAGGTGTCGCATGTTGAACATGCGACACATCTAAAGTTTTTTTTTACTTAAGAACTACATATATATCGCATCTTGAATATGTGATACACATAACGCATATTGAATATGCGCTATTGCGGCTAAATAAGACCGGCGCCTATCGGCCTTGGCATTCCAGGGAATTTCTCACATGTCGCATGTTCGACATGCGACATATGATAAAAACACTGGAAAATGACTGGCCGCGGTCCTGGTCTGTTTCCAGGGAGTTTCCCAGATGTCGCATGTCTAACATGCGACATATGAGAAATTCCCTGGAAAATGAGTGGTCGCGGTCCTAGTCTGTTTCCAGGGAATTTCGCAGATGTCGCATGTCCAACATGCGACATATCATATAAACCCCGGGAAACGCATGGGCAGTTCTGGGACATATGAACTTTTGAAGTTGTGGGTTTGGCCATTAGTCATCTTGCGACATGTCCGATGGGTGACATGCAACATATCATAAAAACCCTTGAAAAAGCATGGCCAATTAAACGTCTTTAATATAAATAGACATCGCATTTAAGCAGGCTATGGACAATCACCAAAGCAGGCTATGGACACAGACATTCAGAACACAGATAAATAATGTGATAGAGAAAGGCATTCCAAACATTTAATATAAATAGACTTGTCCACGAATATACATTACATTTCTATATCATATTAAAAACTACAATGATTACAAGTCAACGCTTTTTCCTCCGCTGGTATGTAATCGTAGAATCAGGAGGATGGAACGGTAAGAGCCGGTTCGCCTCGTCTATCATGTGGATTTGAGAGGGCCCTGGGACATCTTCCTCGAAGGTTGGTATCGGCGGCGGCGTTAGTGTGCAGTAAGTTGGTTGTGTCTCGCTGGCGTCTAATCCATGCCTCAACGGTGCCTGAGGCGTTGGCAAGTCGTCCCGTGGTCGCTCGGTGGCAGGTGTGAAGAAGTCTCTTGCGCAAGGTTCTCATCTTCCGCAGCGGCTTCTTCATAGTCCATGGGTTCCGCCATTTGTTCACGCGCCCTACCTCGACCTCTTCCTCTTCCCCATCCTCTTGCCCTGCCTCGCCTTGCCAATTACCCTTATGCGCACCAACGATAGAAACCACTTCCATGAAGGAGCGGATTCCTCGTCAACAATTCCGAATGCAAGGGGAACAATATGTTTATCCCCGTCAATCCCGCAAGCAATGAGCAATTTCTGTTTGTACTTCCCATACAGGTGTGTCCCATCAATACTAATCAGAGGGCGACAATATTTGAATGCCTCAATTGAACGCCCAAATGCCCAAAAGCACCGTTCAAATCTGCGGCAAAGCGGTTTCCGAGGATCACCAAATACAATATCAATTTCAATTTCAGTCCCAGGAATAGCATCCTTCATTGCATGCAATAGATAAGGCATTTCAGCGTATGACTTCTTCCAGTCACCAAATACAATTCCGATGGCCTTCCTCCGAGCATCCCAGGCCCTTTTCTTTGTAACCCAGTAGTTGTACATCTCGTGGATGTGAGCTCTACAACTTGATACACGAACATTAGGGTCATCCCTAACAAGAGTTAGCAATGATCTGGACATGAATTTGTAATCCAATTGAGGGTGATCCTGATTAACTGTTGGGTTTATACAAGTGTGTGCCCCAACAACCTTGGAGATCACCCACAGTCCATCAAATTTTCTGAAATGTCCTCGTAAATATCAAACACAGCCATTCGATCTCTGCGTACAAAAAACCGACCATATGAAGCTGGTGGATTCCTTGACAATGAAGTCATAATGTGACAAAATGTGGAACTTCTTCACAGCGTAAACCAAATCCTCCCTACATTTGAACGTCCTACCCTTGCGAATTTCGTCAGCGACACCATCAACTCTAGACTTCCGTCGAATCTCGTCTTCATATGTCGAACGAGTATTTGATCCTCTAACCCCAAAAAATGGTATACGGGGTGTAATAATATGGGTGCCTTGTTCATCAGCTGGGATCTCCTCGTCCATCAGATCATCTTCGACATCTTCGCTACCTTCTTCCAGGTCATCATCGGACTCCCAAGGGATGAAATCATCCAAACAATGGTTAACCTCTCGCAGCAACAGCTCACTCATGCTCGAATCCTGATCAGTGCATGGCTGCGTTACAGGCGTATCAGTTTCAAAGTAGGGTTCCATGTTTGGGACATTTCTGGGTTGTGTGCTACGGACAACTGCTGGTTGTGTGCTCGGGACTACAGACGGTCCCTTGTTAGTCACATCAGTGGGGACATCGCTCACAGATGCATCTTCAACATAAATGTCGGTAGGCATTGATTTTCCAATGGTCCGAGCATACACAAGAACTGCTTGCACATCATCATCATCGACAATAGATGAAAATGATGGTTCCTCCACTGGGCCTCGAGGGATGCGATGTATATCGGCATCCAGGTTGAACTTACGGTAAACCAGTTCAACATCTCATCGAACATCATATTAGTCGTTAGCACAAACCCCCTTACGTTGGTCGACGATCCGCACATGAGTGTACCCCTCAAATGACACATACAATATAACTGCTCCATTCTAACCTAATACGTGACACAACGTACAAGCAAACGTCATACATTCAAGAAATGAAAATATTATGCATATGATACAAAAACTAACTCAAGAAAAAATTTTACCAAGTCCAAATCTTCGCAACAACCGGTTTGCCATAGTGGGACGCGGGGGCGCCTACGACGGTGGCAATCAATGAAACCACGGAAAAGGAGTGTTCCGCGGGGCTAGGAGTGACCAAAATGAGCGTTTTCTACAGAGGAGGAGATCAAAAATCGTGGGTGGGGCAGTGGGCGTCGAAGGTGGCACGGGTGCAGGAGGAGCTGGAAGAGCGGGGAAATGGCAAGGCCGATAGGCGCCGGCCTTATTTAGCCGCAATAGCGCATATTCAATATGCGTTATGTATATCGCATATTCAAGATGCGATATATATGTAGTTCTTGAGTAAAAAAAACTTTAGATGTGTCGCATGTTCAACGTTCGACACCTCTATAGTTTTTGAGTAAAAAAATATTTCGTAGAACCTGGGTATTTAAGTAATTCCCAGGTACTACTTAGGAATTTGACTCAATTTTGTGTTATTGGATAATATATCCATACTCTTTATTTCTATGTGTAAGCCTTCGGAGTCTTTTATATAATTGCCATATTTGGGCTCTAAGGGTGCGTTCTATAAAAGAAACCCTACACCCAAAAATAAAATCATTCCATTGCATCTTTTTATTCTCCACAATCTTATCCAAGCCTCGACAACTTTTTTGACAATACGTCCTGGGAAGCATAATCATGTGAGAGAATTGACATACTTCAAATTCGAGTTGGTTTGGCTACATGATCTAAACTTTAATTAATTAGTGGAGACACACTAACATAGGGTGCGAGCAAGGATACGACCATAAAGACGTCAGCAACAAGGCTCAGATTGTTTGTATTATGCCTAATCAAAGTTCAAGAAGCCCTATATTGTTTAACTTATACCTAAACAAAGTTCAAGAAGCCAGCATATGAGAGGGCATTATCAACCCAAGAAGCAGGAAGAAAGGACCACCTCAATGTGGAAGATGCAAAAAAGGGTGATCCAATGAAAGCAGATATTGCTTTGACTGTAAATAGAAAAGGGGGAAGCTAATGCACGGTTTTTTCACTTGGCAGCATCCAAGAAATGGAGAAGGAACACTACTGAAAGGTTGTGAGCAGAGACGAAGAGTGGAGAGATGCATCGTGGAATGGGCAGCATACAAGGTTATCTTATGCAAATCACACCTCAAATCATGTGAGGTGGGAGTACAAAGACTGATTGGAGGGACTGATATGGGAAACTTCCTAATGACAAGGTCAACGAGGTTGCCCACTAACCAACTATTAGGTTGGAGGGAGGACTTGTTCGATCTTGTCCAATCTTGGGAGGGGAGTTGGGCATATCAGTGCAGAAGTGATGGAAGGTGGATAGGGTACAATTCAAGGTAGTAGGGGCATAGTCAAAAGTAGGAATGCAACAGGATATGGATTATCCGTCATTATATCCATTTTTAAGAGGATATGGAAATGTATTTTTTTTTTAGGAGGAGGATATGATTTTTTTTCAAATACAGATATGTATAAGGACATAATTTTCATTTTTTGAGGATATGAATACAAATATAATTATCTTTTTTTTTGCGTATAAAGATATGGATATATGTATTACTGAATTTATGTACATAAAGTGTAGTGGATATATATCAGTGCGTATGTAGACATATATCTAAATCTGTTACAGGGTTGTGCATAATACATTGTATTTTGGAGTCATTTTCAAATGCCAAAAGAAAATTATATATCTTTATGCTATTTTATTATTGCTTATATAAGTTATGTATGTTAGTATACTATTTTGTATTATGTAATTCTGATGTAATCAACTATTAACTTCAACTTTTTAAAAAAATACTTCATTTGAATGTAACTATTAGGAGACAACTTATAATACGTACGATGGTCCACATCTGTTTTTCAAATATTTGTATCCGAATAGTGATTATTCGTTTACGAAACTATATTTATGGGTATGGTTTGTGAATTTCAATATATGATCCGTTTACATAACTATATTTATGGGTATGGTTTGTGAATTTCAATATATGCAAGGTACCTGATTTTGCATCCGTCCATATTCTAAATGGATGACAGTACGGTAACACCTATATTTGTATCCATATAAATATATAGAGAGAGGATTGATCCTATGAGAGCCAAAACCTATGAGAGCATGAGAGCAGTGATTCTGGACCACTAGATTCAATCAGGATAGAGAAGACACTGAGAGAGGACAGAATCTAGTGGTCCAGAACCACTGCTCTCATGCTCTCACAGTTTTTTGCTCTCGCAGGATCACTCCTCTCTTTCTCTCTCTCTCTCTCAATATATATGTGTGTGTATGCCTCTGTTGTCAAAAGGGAGTAGGGCGTAGAGAAGAGTTGCAGGAAAATTTAGGGGTACGGAAGGACATCAAGGGAGCTCATGCTTAATCAGAAGAGATTTCCAATAAGATTCTATCCTCCAAAAAATGGCATAAGCGGTGGACAAGTTGTAATGATGGCTTTCCGCAAGGTGGTTTATGCGTTGTGGAGCACTTCCTCCTAATCAAGTTTAAAAAGTTCATGAGGGACACCATTATTGAAAACTGAGGAGGTTTTGTGAATGGCGGATGATCTTGACTGGGTAACAGATGAAAGGGCTATGTCAACCCAAAAATGAAAAGGAGGAACCACCTCAAGGTGGTTATGGCGGTAGATGAGAAAGAGCAGTTCAGTGGAAACAGAGGTCATAGCACTTGTGATTGTCGGAAGGGGATACTATCACTCGATTTTTATACATGGTGACATCCAAAAGATGATGGAACAACATTGAAAGGTTATGAGTGCATGATGCAAAAGATGTGGGAACTAAGAGGTCGGGTCAACTCTAACAAGTGATTCCAGGAATTCAAAGTGAGGCAACCACAAGGGATGTAGCAGTGGTATCACAGGTCAGCCTGAAAGTTGTCCAAGGAGCAATGCGACAGGCTGGTGAGACCGATTACAGTGGAGAAGGTGAAGGTGATGACAGCATCTTCAACGCAGGCAGGCTCTTCGGGGACCCAATCTTTTTCTACATGGAGTTACGGGGCATAATGAAGAGAGATGTGGTGAAAGCGATTGTGGAGTTCCTAAGAGGAATTCCGAGTTTGAGAAGCTCAACCACTTTTTCCTTTTCTTGAACCCATCCCACGTTCTTTTTTTTTTGAAGACCCATCCCAGTTTCTTGCTGACGCAGTGGACAAGAATCAACTAAACTCTTCTCTGGCTCCCTCTACAGAAATGAGTGAGAGAAGGCCCATGTTAGTGTTGGCTGGGAAACAGTTACCTGTTAGTGTTATTTCCATGTTGGTTTAAGAGAAAGGACCATAACAAGATGGATTCTGGAGGTTGTTCAAATGAAGAGAAAATATGCACTTTTCAATATGGCAAGACTTCTGCTGGAATGTTGGCATATTAGTTGTAGCAGAAATAATTTGTACAAGCCAAACGATATAGGTGGATCTATATGGAAGCATGCCATATATCAGTTATTAATCACTTGGACAAGTACCAGCTGAACATTAAGAGCAGAAGCTAAGATAATCTTCCAGTGTGCCTTCAAATTTTAACACTCAGCTATGCATAACAGAGACAAATTGTGCAACATCAAAAAAACATGCAATTTGGCTTATTCAATTAGAGCCCCTACCAATAACAATGAACGAAGATATTTTCCATTCAAACTCCTTTTGAAATTTTTCAGCAACTACTACAAGTGGTGAGAAGTTAAATCAAAATCTTCAAAGGCATAATGAGCCAACGGAAAAATATAACTTTACCTATCCACTTGTCAAAATTATAAGAAATTAGATTAACGAAACATCTTGAAATATCATAACCTTGAAATCAATTTAAGCAGCATGAAAACAGAAAGATCAATTTAAGCAGCATGACAACAGAAAGATCCCCATTTTGAGGCAAAATACCAGCCCGTATAGGGTTGGAATTGGGTCCGTTTTTCTCACTCTGGCGTGTCAAGCACTTACTTAGAATATAAGAGTCAAATAACTTTCTAGTTTTCTTCTTTGCAAACGAAATTGAAGTGTAATTCATCCTCAGTGAGCTATTCGGTGTCATTTCAAGGAGAGATTCATACCCAATTAAACAGTCTCAACAGCTATGAACCTCACAATAGATATAAAACTAAATATGTCAAGATCAGGTACATACAAATGATGTCAGCCCTTGTTTGATGAAAATTGATGAAGAAGCAAATGGTGGATCACTTCTACGCACTGCATGAAAGCAATCAACCTGCAGAGTAATTCATAAATGCCTGTTTAAATAAAAATAAGCAAGAAACCAAAAAAATTGCCATCCATTATTTTTTTGTAAAATACCAGATATATAGAAGGCCACTGCATAAATTTGCAGGATCATGTCTCAAATAAATGTTATTTTATTGAAATATGGGCGGCCTCCCAAAATGGGACCCACCTCACCAGCACATGTGTATATATATATATATATATATATATATATATATATATTAAAATAAAAGTAATGGTTACAACTTTAAGACATATACAACCCCACACCCATCTCAGTATATCCCAACTCAATGCACCCCTATTCAAGATGTCATACTCGCCACAACACAACCAACGCCCGAACATGCTCAACCACATTTCAAAATAGAACCTCTACCCCTTGAAGATGACATCATTTCTGGCACCTGATAGCCCGAACTGTCGCAAAATAAAGAGTGCCCTCGTCAAACCCATTATTGCAGACCAACCTGAGATTCCTCCAGAATGCGATGCATCACGGCTCTCCAGCCAAGTCACTCCAGCTGTGCCCCAGACCATGGCCTCAAATTTCAGCGAAATTCGGTCGAATTTCCGTCGAATATCGATATCCAATCGAAATCGAAATTCGACCGAAATGATCGAAATGACCGAAATATGGGGGTCCTAGTACAAAAAATGACCGAAATTTTGGTCGAAATTCCACCGAAATTCCATCGAAATTCTGTTTTGGTCGATACCGAAATGGTGACCGAAACCGACATTTAGGGCCTCGCCCCAGACCACCGTCGAAAGCAAGCATGCGAAGAACATGTGATCCAAGTCCTCCGTTGCATTGCATCTATCACAGCCAATCTCTTCCGCACATAGCAGCAGTCCGCGACATGCCTTCGTGAGCACCTTCCCCAACCGAAACAGCCACAAGAAAACCTTAATGCGGTTCGGCACCCTACCCCTCCATATCAGACCCGTGTCAGTCACCAGCTCCACCTGTGTGTAACACCCATATTCTAACAAACCCGAACTCGTCCGATTTTGGGTCTAATGAACCCAGAAACGTCGTCGGTCAATACTAGACAACCTAAAACGACCAATTGATCATGAATCAAAAGTCGTTCGGGCGAAATCGACCGAAAATCGGTCACACCGTAGCGCGCGCCGTGAAAAGCCGCGACTCAAATTCGGAAACCGCGAAACGAACCGATACTGCCATTAGATCCGATTCGACGATACAAGACCAACGGAATCGACCGTTCCTCAATCGGACGTCGTTTGATATATTTAAATCACAAAATTTAACCTTAAACAAAAACCGTATCCGAAAATTTCGGAGGTTCAAAACCCAACCGGAAGTATAGCAATATTATACTCATATTGACCGTCATTTTGAGACGATCAAAACAAGATATTTCGGGTCAAAATCCGAGACTCGAGGTGCACGTACGGCCAACTTTAGTATATCAAATAAAAGAAGAGAAAATATTAACAAAATAAAAGAAAATTGTTTAAATATTTAAATATATAATTTCTGTTGTACAGTTGTAGCAGACTGCTACAGTTCTTAGTATAAAAAAAGGGGGAAATCTGGCCGTCAAAAAAAAAAGATAAATTATTAAACTTAGTTACAGCTGACAGTCTGTAAAAAAAAAGATTTAATTAATTTAATTACAGCTGCAACAACGGCAGTTGGCACATTCTACCTTTTCATTTGGCAGAAACTTAGCCTTTCCATCTCCTTATAAATATCCAACGCCACCTTCTCTTTGCTCTTTCCATATTTCTCCAAAACCCCCCCAATTCCTTCCAACCTCTTCTTCGTATCAGCGATTGCATGTTTCCCAATCTTAGCTGCTGCAGGGAGCTCCTGCTGGAGTTCCATTTTATAAATTGTTGCAGTCCTGAAGCTTCCAAACGGCAAATTGATGTTGCTCCAAAATGAAGCCACTGTTGGAGCTATAGTTGGGAGCTTCTTCTCTTCTCCAAGTTTGAGATTCCAAGGTACAATCCCCCTCTCCTACTTGCTGCCATGCATGCTTAATCTCCATCATCCTCTTGTTATCATCTATACAGTTTTACATATGGTAATCACCTAAAGGGATGTTTTGATCCAATTTTGGTTGTTAGGGGTATTCTTACATGTAATTTGAATGAAGTTTCTTTTTGAAAATCATAAGTGGTGCTTGGACTTGAGTTAAGAGTTATACTCCTTTGAGTGGTTACTGTTTATATAAAAAAATGATGTGAGGGTTTTAGTTTGATTACTATAGAACTACGCTCAACGATAGATCTTGTATCTCGGATGGTGAAATCAAGCAAATCTCTCAAATAAGTGGACCTGGTTGTTGTCATATCTCAACAGAGTAAAGCAAAGGTGAAAATAGGTATAAAAAAAATTTTGTATAAAAATAAAATCAGGTTTTTTTTAAAAGAGATAATATAATGAAAGCAAACAGTGAGTATTATACACAGTGATGAACATCTTATGGGGTCACTTGATTTCAGCCAAAATCTCAGGGACTATTCCTAAAAATATATAAGTTTTGGTATATTAAATTTTTATCGCAGTAGTCTATTAATTGCCAGACTTATATTGTCCCTTGGTAATTTTTACCTTTTCTTTTCAATAATTGCTAACATAAACAAAAATTGAAGTGCATGCCCTTTTATAATGATACCGTCTTGTGAACACATAGATTGACGTTGCAAGATCATGTTAGATATATATTTGTTATTCTCGATGTATCTTGCCTTTTTGCTTTCTAGAAATTGGTTAAAATTGTTTACGTACTGGTTACTGGTTAGTGACAATATTATATCATTGATTGCTAAGAAATCATTCTCTCCAATAACAAGTCATTTTAATGGGGCAACTTACTATTGATAAATCGAATAGTTTTCCATTATCTTATTAATACATATGATATTTATATGATTAAACCATATACACTGGAATAGATTGAATTTTAGTAAAAACTATGTCTATTTCAAATATAATGAACATTATTTTCCTTCAATCTAATATGTTCCAGGATTCAAACGTATTCTAAATTTCAATTCATTGTGTATTAGTTGGCAATCAAACTGGCATACTTACTTTTGAGAGAGTTGTGGTTCAAAATATAAGCTCTTAGTAAAAAAAAAAGAAGAAAAAGAAAAAGGGATTACCACATGAATAGACTAGTTATTAAGTATACAAAGCTCTATCTTATAGGACTTAAGATCAGATCCTAGAAATCACTCCTTAAACGAAATGATGTTATGATCTTCTAGAAATCAGATCTGGTTAGTTTTGTTTGAAAGAATCTAATTATTGTATGATTCTGTAGCAACAAGGAGTTTCCAGACTAAGGCCATTTGATGTATGTTTCCATATCAAGATATTGTATTACTTTAAATGAGGCTACGAAATGGGAACAAGGATCATTATTGGGAATAAAATTCTAACTTAGGGTTGCATATAGCCTTCCCATGTTAAAAAAAAAAAGAGAGTTCAATTTAGGCAAACTGGTCCATGTACGCCTTGGAGTTCACAGATGGTCAGTTGTGAGAAGTTTAGATACATCTCATAGGAAAATTAATTGATGATCTTGATCGACGAAATTGTCAGTTAAACCACACAAGTTTCAGATGATTAGTCATGTAGGAAGAAAATATTGATCAATGATGTCTTATAATTAAGAGTGCCGGTCACGGTGAATCTTACACCTGACTGTGCGAGGGCGCGGTGACCCTCAACTGGGCGGAAGAAAGGAAGCCCAGTTAGGGCAGCGGCCGCCAAGTGCGCGGGTCTAGGATCCCAGTCCTCTTTCGGTTTTTTACTCGAGCTCGCAGTGTTTTTACGCCTCGTTGGGATCCCGACTTTAGACCAGTTCCGTTGACCCTTTGTTTTAGGATACCCAGGCGGGGGATCCTTGGTTTTCAGTTTTACGTACGAGCTCGGTTGCCCGTTACCGGTCGGGCTATTTTTCTAGAGTGACTTTTCCAGGAAGTCTCTCTCACCCGTCTCAGTGGCGTAGTTGGGGAGTAGATCTATCCCTCTATTAGACCGGCCTTCCAACTAGAGGGCGAGACGGAAGAGCCATTTGCAGGCTTCTTCACCGCTTGAGTTTTCTTTCGCCAACAGATTTGGCGATTCTACATCCAGATCATCCATATCTAGATCTAAGTCACATAAGATCGCATCTGAGACAGTTGAAGTTGAAATTAGAGAGTCACAATCAAAAGTTATGTTGATAGAAAATGATTATCCATTAGATTCAAGATTTAAGTCAATCTAAATTTCATCTTCCACATCGTCGAAATCCACCGTGGTGATATCTAGTCTGTATGATAATATAGATATATACACACACACACACATACCCTTATACAAATATGAATTTGTAATTACAAAATAAATATGTGATATACGAAAAATGTTGGAATAATGGACACTTATGGGGAATACAAACAATATGGAAAACCTTTTTACTTATGCAAGTAGATGTAAATTATACTTGTTCCACCTTTCTACTTGCTCTCTTTTGCACATTAAATTACTTGTTATTTATATTAAACTACGGGTTTGTATTCACGTTTGTGACTCCTCTTCTTCCTTGCACGCATGGCAGGAAAGGAGTCTTTTGTTTAGTAGCTATACATGGTTCCAAGAGACAAGGAATATACCAGACGGTATGTGGTTTTTGTTACAGTTTTTCGTTCAATTGATATTGTAAATGCTTCTTCTCTTCAGTCAAATTTTTGGGATGTTGTATGTACAGACATTGTACATGTTGTAAAATCATATGAAAATTAATGAAATAAGATTTTGGTGCCAATTTTCTCTATTAACTTGTGGATGTGAATGTCATGTGGAAAATTAGCCGCGCGAAAAATTTCCCCCTAAATTTATGCTTTTAATGCGATGTCAATAAATGGAATATTACGAATTGTGTCGTAAACGGGTACCCGGATCCTAAGGGGTTCACACTGCGCCACTTCCCCCTCATTCATTAGAAAACATATGTTTTTTTAACCGAGAATCTCCCATCTCGCCACATGAGATGATAACTCCCCGAAGAAGGTGATACCACGGTTTTAAAAAACCTGCCTCGAGGTGCCGAGGCGTAAGCCTCGAGGCAGTTTTCCATGAAAACTGCCTCGAGGCTATAGCCTCAGTCTGTATATCTGAGGCGTAAGCCTCAAAGGCCCGAGGCAATACCGAGGCGGTCAAGGCGGTGAGGCGGTCCCGAGGCGCTGCCTCGGTCTGTTGTGCATTTTATTAGGTAAATAATAAAAAACTATACAAAGCTATAGTTTTATAATAATATTATAGTTATAAAGCATATTTTAGTTACAAACATACAAGTCACAATCACAATATTGTTGTTAGAAAATAGGAAGCGGAAGCAAAAATGATAAACAGAGCATAGAACAGAAAGATAAAACATGGAACTCAAAGATTTTACGTGGAACCCTACTACCTAAGGAGCGGGATGAAACCACGGGAGAAGGCATCAAAGGGCCAAGTTATGCATTGCACTTTCTCAATGGATACAGGAGGTCTGGGGCTCCTTATATAGCCTCCACAGAGCGTCCAAGTCCCACCACTGGTAGATGTGGGACTAGACTCTGGATGGGGTAAATGGATCCTGGAGAGATCCATTTACCCATCTCTCATACATGTGACGCATATAACAAATACTCCAACACTCCCTCTCAAGCTAGAGCATACAATGCTCAGCTTGGACAAACAAAAATAAACTCAACTCACAATACATGACAATACAGACAATATCAATTCAACGCTCACAACTGTTGTTGTCGAGGACGTTGTTTCTCATGATGTGCTGGTGAGAAGGACGAACAGACTGTAATGTGAGTCAACTGAATCTCCTCGTCGGAGAGCATGTGCTCTGAACTGCGCCTGTCATAGTCACTGCAAGTGGAAATGAGTCTCCTCGTCGGAGTACTCTAGCCCGCCATAATAATGTGGACGACTGCTCCATCTCTGAAAAAGGGCCGAACTGAAAAGGTCGTGGAAGTGCAATCCTCATCGGAGTCCATGGACACTGGGGAATGGAGTCTGAAACGTCTCCTCGTCGGAGAACTGGGTCTCTCCCATCATGCACAGAGAATGGTACTCTACTCTGGAGTCCTTATGATAACACATGAAAAACCTTGCCCACGTGGCATAGGGAATGGTCCTCTACTCTGGAATCCCTATGGCTCACATCAAAACTCTGGTCGAAACACAAGAAAAGATGGGGACCACTACAAAAGATGGCAAACATGTGCACATCGAAAAGACCGCATACACGTGCGAGTCTGAAACTGGAGACTCAGAATCTGACGACGAGTCTGAATATCTGTTGTAGAGTCTGGATTATTTGGCTGGCCATGCAATCTAGACTGGAGAATCTGAATAGACCTGTGACTCTACATAATACCCCCCCCTTTCACCCATACTTGTCGGAAAATAATCACATCGACAAAGTTGGAAGAAGACAAGATAATACATAAATATAGGGATAATATAAAACATTACAAATGCAGATTTCAAATTTTTTTCAGCTTCTCAAAATTTTTTTAAGCCGTTTCAGTCATTTTTTTCCGGTTTTTTTAAATTGTGTATGGCTTTTTATTGTGTGTGCCTCTTTTAAAAAAAATTATGCAAATGGGCCCACCACATTTTTTTTTCAAGCCTTCAAAAAAATCTCTCCTTTTTTAATCAGATTTTTTAACACTTGGCCTAAATTTGGGCCCATATCTCTCTCACCCCCACTCCTTTTAAACATGTCCCTCTATATTTTCCTTTTGTAAAGAACGGCCCACATCAATTGTTTAATTTTTTTAATAGATTCAGCTTCCCATTAAGGCAACCCCCACTTGGGGTTCCCCGACTGCAGCCTAAGGTTCCAACGATGGGAACCCTTTTGTATCGCCAACGCCCCCCCCCAGGGGCTTCCGCCGCCGCGATGGAGGAGGCCTTGATGGAGCGCCTGGGATCTTCTGGAGTAGAAGAGGAGCCTGAGATGCACCCGCCTGGACCAAAGCGGGTAGGCGGGTGCATCTCAGGCTCCTCTTCCTACTCCAGAAGGATCCCCAGATGCAGCTCCAATCTACGGCCTTCCTCCTCGCAGTGCGGCGGAAGCCTGGGGTTGCCTCGCGCCACCTGTGCGAAACGACAAAGGAGGTGTGCGCAAGGAGTTGTGCACTGAGGGAGCTCAGCGCCTGGGCACCGCCTAGATCGTGCATGGGCCTGGGATGTTCGAGGGGCATCTGGAGCACCAAGGGGGTTGCGGCGCCGCTTGGAGGATCATCACGAACTGGAGTCGTCGCATGTACTCACAGGAGAGGAGTACCGTAGAAGGGGGAATCGTTGCTGCTTGGAGCGGCTCCGTGCTGCGCGGACAGGAGATGTGCGCTGGAGATTGGAATCGCCTGGAGGGAAGAGCCCTGCCTGGAATCAAGAGTAGGGTTGCGGTCCCTGTGCGAGAAGGGCGATTTATGCGCCTCGTCGCAAGAGCACGCGAGAGGCATCGCGAG
This sequence comes from Ottelia alismoides, assembly GCA_037367405.1. Classification (NCBI taxonomy): domain Eukaryota; kingdom Viridiplantae; phylum Streptophyta; class Magnoliopsida; order Alismatales; family Hydrocharitaceae; genus Ottelia; species Ottelia alismoides. Next base: position 224,465 of record JAZKJV010001298.1, read on the forward strand.
AGACGCGCAAGGAGGGTGCGTTGTTGCGCTGCAGCCTGGTGGAGGCGCGAGACCCAATGAATCTGAATCTCCTACGAGGGCCAGATCATCACGAACAATATGCAGAACGGAACTCTCTTTTTGTTTTTGAGAAGCCAACGGGTGAACCCCCTTATTGGGGGGTTCACCGCCAATAAATTCCATTAAAAAGTTTTAGAGTACATTACTGAGATAGCCAGAGATTATGAAGAGCGTTACAATGGAACGGAACTCTCTTGACAATCTTAAAGAACAAGCAAGACTAGGATTTCCAACGAAACCCTAGAAAACAAAGTGGAGAACCTTCTTGATGAATCACAACTCTCGGATATTGAAATAATCTTTACAAACAATTTTCAAAATCAAATCTCGAACAATACATAAAAATAAATCTCAAGAACAAATCCTCGAGAATCGAACTGCTCTGATACCATGTTAAAAAATAGGAAGCGGAAGAGAAAATGATAAACAGGGCATGGAACAGAAAGATAAAACACGGAACTCAAAGATTTTACGTGGAACCCTACTCCCTAAGGAGCAGGATGAAACCACAGGAGAAGGCCTCAAAGGGCCAGGTTATGCATTGCACTTTCTCAATGGATACAGGAGGTCTGGGGCTCCTTATATAGCCTCCACAGAGCCTCCAAGTTCCACCACCGGTAGATGTGGGACTAAACTCTGAATGGGGTATATGGATCCTGGAGAGATCCATTTACCCATCTCCCATACATGTGACGCATATAACAAATACTCCAACAATTGTCTTATAGTATCATTATATGTTACTTCCGAAACATAACATTTCATAAATATATAATTATACATTTATATTACAATCATCATTGCATCAAAGAAATCATACAAGTATACAATGATTGTTTCTAATTAGTATGAACAAATTTTATATCAACAAATGATAGTCAATTGCTTGTATTACTACAATGTATAATATACGTTTAGGAAATTGTATATTTTTGTAAGAATATTAGGAATCCACATATTTACAATATTAATATTACTTAATCATAAATTAAAACTAGCATATATGGTTAATATGGTATATTATGTACATCTATTAAATTTAAAATATTTAAATTTAGGATTTATGATCATATATTATATCAATATTTGAATTTTACAGTTTTATGAAATATAATTATTCTTAATAATACTTTTGACATGTATTTTCTCTACAAATCGAGGCTTACGCCTCGATGCTTACGTCTTACCTCAATAACGGAAAACCGCCTCGATCCACCTCACGTTTTTAAAATCTTAGGTGATGCACCTCTCAAAAGCTCCAACTGCAAGGTGATTAACTCCATCCTCTAATCAGATAGACCGGTGGAGAAGAGAGGCGTCCATGCCCCACCCTCCCATACCTGCTTCACGGGCACTCCTCTGTCACTAGCCAGCCAGCTGCATCAACCGCGGGTAACGCTCACCTAAAGCTCCGTCTCCCGTCCAGACATCTAACCAAAAGCAAAATCCCACACCATTCCCAACCATCGGTCGCAGAGCTCTCGTAATATCTGGAACCACCTCTGTGATCCCCATCACAATGATGAGGGCAGGCGGCCAGGCACAATCGTCAATGACATATCAACCTCAAATATCTTCCTCATCAAACGGCATACTAAGTCGTCCGAGCAGCCCCAAATACGAACCACCCACTTCACCATAAAAGCCATGTTCATCTCCCTCATCCTCAACACCCCGAGCTCGACCTTTCCCTTAGACAAATTCACCTTATCCCATCCCACCAAGTGGATGCCCTTCTTCCCCTGTCGAGCATCAGCCCAAAAGAATATTCTCATCAAGACGTCGATCTTTTTCCGTATCCCCACTGGCAATGCACGCGTAGAGCGGAAGAACACAGGTATGATGGGGAGAACATGCTTCAACAGGACCAGCTTTCTACCCCTAGATGACATCGGCGCTTTCCATCCCGCTAACCTTGCCTCCTGCCGCTCCAACAAGATCCTCAAGTCTATGGACTTCGGCTTGCCCGCCACCAGAGGAAGCTCCAGATACATAATGGGCAACGAGGCAGCCAAGCATCTCAGAATTCCCTCGACCCATCGATGCTCCCCATCCGAGAGACCAAAGGAAACCACCACAGACTTCTCCCTATTCACCAAGAGCCTAGATGCATCCCCAAAAGCGTCCACGATAAATGACGTCCGTCGAATCTTTTCTGGATCGTCCTCCATGGAAAGCATTGTATCATCAGCATAATGTAACAGCGGGATGGATATCTCGTAGTTGGAAAAACCAGCATACACGTGTCCCTCTACTGCCAGTCTCATCATGACAGCAAGAGCATCAGTCACCAACATGAAAAAAGTGATGCAAGCAGGCATCCTTGCCGAATACCCCAATGTGGATGGATAAAACCCCCCTCTGGCCTTCCATTAACAAGCATTGCATGGAACGCGTGGTAATGCATCTTTTGATCCATGCAATCACAACCCCGGAAAGCCCCTCTTCTCCAGTGACGTCCATATAAACCGCCAGTCCACGTAATAATAGGCCTTCGCAAAATCAATCTTCCAGAGCACCCCTTTGGCACCACATCTCTTCCAATCACTAACAATCTCAGACGTCATAACCAGCCCGTCCACCATAGCTCTCCCAAGAATGAAGACCGACTGCTCCGACGAGATAATCCCGCGAAGCATCGCCCGCAACCGATTCGCTAAGATCTTGGAAATCAACAAGTAGATAGAATTGGATAACGCAATAGGCATGTAGTCCTCCATCCTCGTCAGGGTGCCCTTTTTGGGCAACAGAAAGATAGGGCCTTGTTCAGTGTTTCAAAACCCATGTTTCCTTTCTTAAACTCTTCCAATACCTCCATAACATCCTTCTTCACCAACTCCCAAAATTCCCTATAGAACGCCACTGGGAAGCCATTAGGACACGGAAAACCACCATCATTCAACTGGAAAACAGCTCTTATGGCCTCCACCTTCGAGAACTCCGCAACCAACAATTCAGAATCCCCCTCCGTAATTCGCGAAACGCCCCTCTCCCAGCCAACCCCAACCCATGTGATCTCTACGCCTGGCAAAATTCTGAAAGTGCGAACGCAAAGCCGAGCCCACCTCCCGATCCCCCTCCACAACCCTCGCTCCAACATCTACCGAGTGGATCATGTTTCTACACCTTCTCCGGCTAGCCCTGGCGTGGAAAAACTCCGTGTTTGCATCCTCCTCCCTCAACCATCTCTGCCTGGACCTCTGCCTCCAACTGACCTCCTCTCTTTTGTCTTCTAAAAGAATTTCTTCAAAGCAGCCACCCATCAACAACAGTTCCTCAACTGTCGGAACCCTCTCGTCCTCCAATCGGTCTAATCTGCATATATCCCTAGGCTGCCATCCACCGACTACTCCTCAGCACGCGGTTAGCCCTAATGAAATCCATCAAATGCCCCCTGAGCACCACCAGCTTGATCACCAATCTGACAGTGCCGGCGCCAGAAGGGTTGCAGCCCTCCCAGAAAGCTGCACTGAATCACAAAAGCCGTCCTCCAAAAGCCAAGCCCGCTCGAAGCGAAAGAAAGAACATGGTCGCACCGCCTCCCCATACGACCAGAGATGTGGAGTACGATCCGAGTACGTCCTGGGAAGAGCGCAAACCTCCGCCTACGGGAAAGACTCTGGCGTCGTTGTAGACATCAAGAACCTATCAAGGCGAGACCGTGACCGCACCTAACGCTAAGTGTAAAGACAACCCGCCGCATTAAACACCTGAAGGCCAAGCCCCATCACTGCCTCCAACAGCTCAGCCGAGCCAACATCCCTACCTCCACGGCCCCCAAGCCAGTTCTCAAGGAGCAATGTGACGTTGAAATCTCCCCCAAAAATCCAAGCCATATCAGGATCCACCGCCCATGCAGTTCCTCCACAAGTTGAGATATCCCTGCGCCATTCGGCGGGCCATACACATTCAGTACCAGACTATTCTTCCAGTCCGCCTTCCGCTTGAGCAAAGTCGTGATAGAGAAACGACCCCGCAAAACCTCCCCCTACAACGAGAACTTACCATCATCCCACCCCACCATCATCCCCCTAGAAGCCCCCTCGGATTCCACTACCCTACATTCCCTCATTTTGCTTCCCCCTACCTTCCTCCACGCTTCCACAATCCCTTGAGAAATCTCTGTCTGCTCCATGATACAATAGCAGATGCCTAACCACCATCCCCTTTTCAGGCCTCCCCAGACCCCTAACGTCCCCGCCTTCCCCCATCATCCCCAAATTCTTGTAAAACTCCAGCCGCCTGCACCTTCTTCGCTCTCTCAGCCCCCTACAAGAATGACTCAAACCAAAACGACCCGGAACCAGCCGCCTCGCCTGCAGGCCCCCACTCGCGAAACCAAGCCCGTCCCCCGCAGAAGAGTTCCTAGCTCACAAAGGTCCTGAGCAAGCAAAAGGAGATCGCCAAATTCCCACCTCCAGGAACCGATGTCCCTGCTTTCCTCTGAATAGCCGCCTAGAACTAGGGTGGTATCCCTCACAGAATACCGCGTCTCCTCGGTCTCCACTTCGCCCAACAAAACCAACAGCCCACGGTCTTCGTGATGCCCAGCACCATTCGACTCATGCCGTGGTTGCACCAACCCGCGGATCTGCTTCGCCCACACTAAGTCAGGCGCATCCTTACATTGACGGGATAGCACGAGCGGGGAGCACTCCTCAGAGAAAGCACCCCCCGCCATATCAAACGGCACCATTCTGTGCGATTGATCCCCTAGTGATCGCATCAGCATCTCCCTCAACACATGTTGCACCGCCTCTCTAGCATCATGCCGGGAGGCCTCCACCTACTCTGGCATGCACACCAGGCTCCTGCCCGTAACACCCGCAAATGAATTCCAAGCCCTATCAGAGATGACGGGATGCCTTTCCACGCCCCCAAGATCCCCGGAGGCCATCACCACCACCGGGTTTACTGCCTAAATCGATAAATGGAGAAGATCCGAGGACACCCCATGCATCAGACCCTCCATCAGATGGGGATCCGAGACCGACGAAACGCCCATCATGAGGTTCCGACTCGGCCCCCTTGTGGGGTAATCTTTAGAATCACGAATCGAACTTAAGCAACTCGCACGAACCGCCACCTGCTGAGGGTCCTACCGATAAAAATATCGGAAGCCACGTCAACGAAGGAGCGACATCCCCGATTACGTGCTTCGGGAACCCCAGACGACGCCTCGAGACCCCGCACATCTTCTGCCTTTCTTCCCAAAAGGGAACTCCAGATTCAAGCTGCGTGAAAGCGCTAGCCGTTCTTCACCAGTCTGACCAGTTCGGCACCCTCCCACCTCCGACCAGCCTTAACCCTGCATCTTCCATAGCCGAATCCGCCTCGTATATCTGTATTCGAAAAACACCGTCGAGCGTCCTCGCATCCAACCAAAAAGGGATCGGACGGCAGAACTCCACCCCTTTCTGCCAACACCTCCGAAGGTTGACCACGATGCAACCCGTCAGAGATCATATGTACGAACCGCACCACCGACCCAACCGTCGCCTACACCGCCTCCAACCTTCGACCCAATAAAGGTAGACCTCGAATCCAGAAGCGAGTCTCATGTTATCCCGACTCATTATTGTCGTCTCTAGGCAACAGCATACGTCGGTGCAACCGACTGGCCGCCCTTTTCGAACACCCTAACAGTGATCTCGCCTCCGCAGCAGACAAACCCCGCGTGCACATTACACCGACGTCGATCCGGACAACATCACCAGTGAAGCCTGCACCAATCGTTGCCCCCACATCCTCCATGGCATCCGCCAACTCAAACCCGCCTCTTCTGCAGATCCCCACCAGAAACCAATCCTCCTTCGCCTCTGTCCCAACCGACATCTGCTCGCCATCCTGTCCCCGAGCGCAGCGGAAGCTCCGATGTTCATTGCGGCCACACGCAAAGCAATGGATCGGATCATGACACTCGACCGCTCAGTGTCCCCACCCACCACATCTCAAGCATCTTCCCTTCGAAAATCCAACTGCCCCCTTTCTCGGCCATGGACCAACCCCCACGACGACCTGCGCCAGTGACCTCGCCCCTCGACTCGCATCCACCCACCCACTTCCCTCGACCCACGCCCACTCATCGAGAAAACTCGGAAGGTTTTCTCTCAAATAAATGCTTGAAATAACTTTTTTTAGAAGCCAAAGGAAGGTTCTCAAGCTGTCTAGCATGGAATACCATCAGAGTTTTGTTCATCAAAAATGAGAAAACAAGCACAACATTTTACAAAACCCTCTCACAGTGCACCCACAACACGTAAAGTGTCTTCATGTTGTGCATCACATTCTCAACATAATATCTTCCGTTTCAAGAGACCTACATGTTGCTTTCGCACAAAATAGCATGTAGAACAGATTGTAGTGTATCTTTCGCACAAAATAGCTCATAGAAGCGCTAGTAACCAGCTCCTATCTTGATGCCTCATGTAGACTTGATAACTGCCTCCTACTGCACTCGAGCAAAAACACGCCATAAGGGGTGTCTGCCCCCCTCGCATCTACCCAAGTGATGTAAAACTCACCCCAGATTCCAGTTGCTTTCGGGAACTTAATCAGTTCTCACTACAGAAAAAACAGATGTGCTGTTAAAACTCATTCCTCGCTCCTATGCAACATTGTATCCTGACACCACTGTCCCAACAACCAAGCATGCAATATCACCATCATGGGCGCTTTGGCTTTCCACGGAAACCAACAGTCCAAAGCAAAGACCAGGAAATGGACCAATAGACATACACGTGGCACCTAGTAGATCTACGAAACAAATCAATCCATGAACCGCTCCAAAGAATCTTGCGTGTGGCATGCTAGCACCATTCCCTCTAGCATCACGGCCAGTGAAACAAGTAAAAAATCCTCTCATCTGAGAGCTGTGAAGCAAATCTGAACAATCAAAATGTTCCTGCACCTAGTCGTCGCCTGCATGTACTACGCAACTGCAAAGATCTTAGGGAGACCTCCATCATGATCCCCCTCCATGACAAATCGACCAGCCAGAATTTAAAGTCATCATTCCTAAATCTTTTAGCCAGTGCAAAAACCAACCCTTTCCAAAAAGTTGAAGACCTCCTCGGCAACCAAGATCTTGCCTCCAGTTGAATGCACCTATTATATTAGGCCTCTAGCATGCAACCACACAAATGTCTCCTACCAACTTCACAATCAATTTGGCCAGAAGTGCCTCCGTGAACCGGCTCAAGCTCATATCCCCAACCCACCCTCATCTTAAGCATACACATCTCCATTCACCAGGCCATGCAGATGCTCCAGCTCCACCCCCTTAAAGAGAAACCACCTCTTCTATTCAAAAGAGAGAGGGGGAGAGAAACCCCCTCCAACCGCAACAAGATGCTTTTCCACCTTAGATAGCAATCTAAAAACTACATGTTGAATAGAATATTAGCTAAAAGAATTACTATAAGCAAGACAAGACGGCCACCCAAAGGCAGCTTCAACCTCAAATCCATGAAAAAAACCTCAAATCCCTGAGCTTCCACACCAATCTCTCCACCACTAGGCCCCAGTTCACCAATCAACGGGACAAGTTCACTAAGGGTACACTCAAGTAAATCAATGATAGTTGAACAAGATCAATACCTACTACCCTCCCATATTGGATTTCTTCTCCACCGGGCATGGCAAAGGCCACAAAAGAAGTCTTCAGATTGTCGAACCTCACACACAACGCCTCATACAAAACCCCGCATTAGCCATTAGGGCCCCTACCATTCACATCTGCAGCTCTAACTGTTGCACAAAGCAAAACATGACGTTCACCTACTAAAGTAACGTAACATGAATCTTCCTAACTGACCCACCATAAATCCAAAGAACAAACCCTATTGAAGCCTCGTGACATTGCCAGAGCAAAGAAAAGACAATTGTGACATACCATGCCAACTATTATGAAAACCCCCTCTTCCTTTGAGCGCTCCAAAAGAACTGACAAGTTCAAAGTATCACAAGCCTTTGCAAACTTAAACTTACACACGAATACCTTCATTTATTCAATGGCCAAACCAGAGATCATCTTTGTTTCTTCTATGAATTTATCCAATACCGATCTCTATGTGATGAAAGGGAAATGAAGTGACATAATTGTGGCATAATGTACTTCAAAGGACGACAAGTCTGGAGTACCATAAGCCTTTGCAAAGTAAACCTTGCACAAGAATCCCTTCATTCGTTCTCTAGCCCAACTGGATACCATCTTTGTTGCCACCATGGAAATTATCCAGCATGGATCTCCATGTAATGGGACGGGATTGAAGTAGGCTCGCCATGGCTCTCAACGCCCCCCTTAATCTCGGAACCACGATCTTGGCAGTGATCATATGAATGGAATTGAACATCACAATCAGCATATAATTTTCCACCCAATTCGAGGACTCCTTATGCAGCAAGAAAGGGAAGAACTTGTTGAATTTGTTGATCTCAAAGTTACCCACCCAAAACATCATAGCAAACGGCATCACATTTGCTCCCACGACGTCCTATAACTCCTTGCAGAAGATTGGGAAGTTGTCCACATGCAATGAACCATCCTACCTCATTGTTGTCACAACAACCTTGACAATATCCAATGACAGCAATTTAGAAGCCCGTCATTTTGCTCAATGGATAACCTCTCCTCCCAACAACCAAACCCCACCTAACTGCCAAGCCATGAACCTCCTAAAAGTGTGTGCCAAGGTTGTCCAGGTCTCATGTTGCCCTACCACCTCCTCTACAAACCTCGACACGTCAATGTCGTTCCTTCACCACCTCTCGGATAGTACAAAAAGAAAGAATCTCATCTTCATATCACCTTTTTTCCATAGCTTCCCTAACCTTGACTTCCGTTGCATCTCTCTCTTCACATCATGGGCTGAAATTTCAACGGCTTTTGGTGAAATTGCACTGAAATTTCTACTTCGCCAAGCCCAAGATGCAAGATTATACGTGCTTTCCCTTTCAAGGATATCACCCGATATAAGTGATATGTCGACAAAATGTGAAACTTGCTTCTAAAAAAGCCAAATTTCGTTAACAAAATTTCTCCCAATAGAATTGGCTAAATATATCCCAATTATGGCATATATGTGTTATATTTTTTGAGAAAGAGATATATATTGCTTCTTTGGTGGGTTCTCATACTCGAATAGCACCCTCTTCATCATTAAAAGTTGAGAACATGGAAACAAAGCTATAATTATATAATAAATAAGATCGTTAGTGCCACAATTAAATGGAAACTTTTGCAAGACATATGAGTAGTGTATGTAATACTCGGATGCACCTTAAGAATTTCTAGTTAATATGTATTGCATAATAAATAATCATAATCTAGCATCTTTATCTAATTTTCATGTTTTAGAGAATTTTATGTATGTTGAGAATTATATTATTATTATATATAGTTCATTATAGTTTTTATTCTCAGCTTCATAGTTTACTTTATAAGATACATATCAATATTACAATACACAACATATGACATGGTACAAGCTAAATTCTCCTGATTGCACTTCTATTTGGCAAAGAAATATCTACTTTTATTTTATTTATTTATTTATTGAGAAATAATATAAACCTTAGTTTTTTTTTTTGACACTCAAAAGAGGGGGAGACACTCATAGGTGTTCGCCCCATATTATTAAGGAAGAAGATAGAAAATACTTACAGTGTGAAAGAAAACAAAAAGTAAAGGTAGATGATATCACAAAGGATACCATCCGCCTCCCACAAGACGCTACACGGATGACCAATCAATACAAAAACGATTTGCAGCGATACAAATATTTTCCTTATAAAATCTCTGCCCCGCAAAAAGCAATTTGTTTATTCCCAGCCAAATACTCCAGATACGCGCAATGGGAATAAGTCTTTCCTCCCTCGGATGATTAGCAGCCGTAGATAAGCTCTCCCAGAAATCCTCAATCGTGGAACGATTCACCCAACCCACGTCATCCCAAATATAAACCTTAGTTCATAAAAAATGATTTTAAGATCCATTTTTACATGTGTTTCCGTGATGAAAAATAAGCAAAATTTCCCTTCAGTGAAACAATACCACAATCATTATTTAAGGGTATGTTTGACATTTTTCCTCGACATCCACCAGATGACCACTCCTCGCCTCTATCACCAGAAGGACAATGCCATTTCATCCTCCACCTTATCCAGTTGCTCCACCGCCTAAAGCGGTACATGCCTCCTACTCTCCCAAATTCCTCTTAAGGACCTCTAATACTTGATTAGGGACAGCTACAACTATTGAACTTGCATTGTCAACATCTTCCTCAATGTATCCTCAACAATTACGCCCTGTAATTGCTCCATCGCATGCCTAAAACCAGCTCATTTAGCTAGGATTGCATGAATTTGAAGTAAGTTATGTGTCTCTTTTCCTTGTTGAATGACAACACCAACGATGTGTAGCCCACGAATAACGTAGATTTAGACATGATGGTCAACCATCAAAAAGCCTCTACAAACTCCACTAAAGAGAAGAACATGTCAATCTTCAACTTTGAGGTTGACCTCCTCTACATGAAAGTCCACCGAGCATAACAAGTCCACTACCTCCACAAAGTTGGTGTGTGCAGTTCGATTAAGGAGGGAGAAAGCAAAGCCCATTGGAGGGGAATGGGGGAGAGAGGGAGATGATGTGAGAGGGAGCCCAGGGGATTCCCCCCGTATGAGAATGGTTGTGAGTGGTTGGAGAGAGGGGATGAGGACGGCTACCGTACATGTTAATGAAGAGAGTAAGGGGCGATGGGAGATGGTGAGCCATTGAAGGCGACCTCGACTAGGTCCTGCAATGTTGCTATTGTGGCATTCATGGCCAGCAAGCCCAAGCATGCTCTGAGGCGGTTCGTTGTTTTGTTAGTAAAGGTTGGGGCCATCATCGCCACACTTGCATTACACAGCTTGAGATCCTTGAACATCAACGGTTGCAGTCTAAAGTTGGGTAAAAGAAACATTCTATTAAATCAATGAATATCGCCATGTTTATCAACAAAAACCAAGTGGAAAATGAAACCTCTGCTCAAGTGGTTTCAGGGGTTTCCTTTAATCCATCAACTACAACGTTTCTAAGAAGAAAATGGATTTCTTATTCAGCATATCTATTGTGGAAGGCTTGGACATATCCTTTGCAAAAGCAGATCATGAGAAAAGTAGGGCTCTCCTTCTAAGGGGATGAGGTTCCTTTTGACGAGCACTTGGTTTACATCCAAGGGCTTTCGAGCTAGGAATCCAGAGGGACCCTGTGTGGAAAACATGAGGAAAAAATTCAATAGCGAATAGCTCGCTTCACTGATGGAGAATAAAAGGAGGTTAGTTGTAAGAGGGCGTGTGTAAGAGGCATTCCTTTACTTTTAAGAAACCCAGAGTCTTTGAAGACTACCCTTATAAATTTGGGCAAGGTGAAGACGATTCCACCAGATTGTCGTATCTCGAGCTTTGACATCGGTTCTGCAATCCTCGTCATTAGTGGATCGAAGAGGCTTCCACCTATGGTTGAGTGTTTCAATGAAGATTAGCGGAGTCACCATTAGGCTCATGGTTTCAATGATATACCCACCATCAGACGTGTTGTACTGTATGATGGCTTTGATGGAGATGACTGATGATTCGGTGGCAAAAATCACAGGTAACTAGTAGTTGAATACTGAGAACTCGTAATTGAAGACTGAGAAGATAAATGAGGTGTGATTTGTGAGGAGTTGGAGGGTGCACCGCATGCTACTCGTGGGAGCAAGTTAAGGTTTCTCCTTCATGAAACCTAATAGTAACACTCCTTAAAAGGAGCAATTCGAATCTAGCGGACCCAGGTCAAATTACTCGACCCGTATACATATCCAAGCACCATTTCAGTCGACCTCTTCAAGACCCGATTGCTGGGGATTTGCCAAGCATAGATGGGGAAAACCCATCATCTTCAAGATGCGACTTGGTGGTGCAGTGCTTGGATCCAATTGCATTTAACACCTCTGTTACGATTGAGCCCACGCCTAGTCCCATGAATGTGAAGTGCACCCTCGAAGGCAGTAACTTTGGAGCCCAACCTCAAGTCAGCAATGGGGGTCTTTCTTTGGAAAATGGTGGATCTTTACTCACAGTTCGTGATGGAGTACTGCTCTATGTTTTCACTACGAGATACGTGGTAGAGTCCTCCGAGAGTTCTGAGGAGGGAGTTAGATCGCACAAAAAAATCAAGCATTACAAGCCGTCGAGAAAAAGGGTCGAAGCTGGAGCAAATGTATACATTAGAAAAACATCACCCATGGGGGATAATAAAGCCGCATGAGATTTACTACAAACGCCTCCAGCGACTATTGGGCATGATGTAAAGATGCTCCTTCAACGGATTGTAAATCGGGAAGCGATTGGGGTGCTTACTGCATGGCCTTCCAAGGTTTCATTATGAAAGTTATCTAATGGAATACCGAGGGGTGGGTTGGGAAACCCAGAGAAGTGATTGTTTGTAGGTTCGATGTTGAGCAGGTAGTTTGGAGACATATTTCTATTACAAAGAGACAAAGTTGCATGGTTGGTCGATCTTGATATGGAGGTCTATTGGAGTCCTTGCTCTATTTGAGTTCAGAGCAATAGACGTGGTTGGTAGTGCGAGAGGCATGGTGATTGCTTGAAAGAGCGAAATTTACTCTCTCTCTCTCTCCTTTCATATTTTTGTCAGTAGAATTGAGCAATGGGTTCCCATGCAGCTGCAATAGACATATTCCCCTTTAGTCATGCCATGCGTATGGGCCAACAGATAAATCATTGAGACCTTTGATGTGGGTTGAGTTCCGTAAGGTCATATACAGATTATCATGTACGTTTTGGCTCATAAAGGGTGATTTTAATGACTCTTCTCCCCTCAGATCGCCGTCATCTACATGAGAGGAAAGACTCAAGCTCAAATGACTGTACAGAGCTTGTGGGCAAGCAACAGCTGAAGATTATCGATGCTAGAGGCATCAAATATACCTAGAGAAACTCGAGGTCTCGGTCTAGACTGGATCATTTCTTCAGTTCCGTTGAACTTCTAGAAGCTTTTCATATGACAAGTGCATCATGTTGTCCATGTACGAGATCTGAAAATGCGCCACTAGTATGAGATTCAAGAGAGGGGATCATTCTATGCTTTTTTTCATATTTGAGATACCATGGATTCTTGAAGATGGACTCAGATATCTGGTTGCGAAGCAATAGGTATCAATTAATTACATAGGTTGGACGGCAATTCTGTTGGTCCATATATTAACTTTGAATAGGAGACTTGCTAGTACAAAAAAGATATGCGTGAGCTACAAAGGAGTCGGTGCCATGCAGCTAAATGTGAAATAGGAAGATTGGACAAGGTAGAAGATGGCATATATCTGTCCGCAGTGAAATTAAAGGAAAGGGAAGTATGTTCGAAGGTTAACCTGGACGAGGATAAGAAGTATGTAGTAGGATGTAACGGACGCAATGGTGTTATATCTGAACTTGTCTCTCCCGTGCAGCCTACCTTCATTCCAAGAAGGCAGATGGGGGACAGCCGGGCAATGGCCACTGAGATTATTGTTAACCGGAAAAAAATGAAGAACTTCTTTAAAGCATATGACGATGGGGATCGACAATTCACAATGTTAGCCCTGGCAAAACAGGAATTCCAAGATGTCTAGATCTCATGAATGAAAAGATGTGCCACTACAATCTCTAATATGTACTTATGAATAGGGGTTTCTCCCAGCCACATCGAGGAATTTGTCAAGGATGCAAGTTAGCACCAATATTGTCTGTTTGGGCAGCTAATGTTCTTGCATGTATGGTTGAGTATGTGGTAAACAAAAGGATATCGACATGCTTTTCAATGGGAGACATCTCTATTCACATTTTACAATAGGCAAATGGCACTATCTTCTTTATTGAGGGAGAAAGGAGGTAGGAATGAATGGCAACATTGATTGACATTTTTTGTGATCTTCAGAGTTGAGGCGCAATAAAAGCAAGTTGAATGTAACATCTGGATCCGAATGAACTGAAGCTCCTGTCAAGAAAAGGATGTTGCAAGCAAGTTTGGATCTCCAAAGTGGAGATATTCAAAGGTACATATTTCTCTCCTCTTTGCTCTCATTAAAGTCAATGTTGAAGTTTCTAATTCGATTTTTTTCCTTTTTATGTTGCTGTCCATCAGGTATTTTAGCCATGGTTGCACGTTAAATGAAGTCACAAATACCTTCCAAACTTAGCGGATCAAAGGTACAATCTTTTCCCCCTCCTCTTGCTGCCTTCCATGCATGATTCAATCCCTTAAATTGCCTCTGAAATTAGATGACAATGTAAAGTTTTACATGGAATTCATCAAAACTTTACAACCATTATATATGCTATTGATTTCTTAAAATTTTGAGGATAAAAATTTGGCTTTAGTATGCAAATTAACCTAAGTTCAGGCCATTAATTAGCCAGAATTTTTAGCACAGAAAAATAGAAATTTGGGGGAAAATGACATGCATTTTCTTATGGAATCTTGAGAAGGACGAAGCAATTCATAAATAAAGAATCTAATATAAGTACCTGAGCCTTCAAAATTCCTTAAAAAAACAACCTCAAAACTGGATGACTTACCTTTATAATTGAAAGCAATGACTCCTTATTAATCAACTGCATGTTCTTTACATCAGAGATATATTTAATTACTATTTTCAATGATAAAGAGAGTCCTAAAGTCGATCATAAGATACTTTGATGCACTTGTGACTAAAGATGCATTATTCTGGGATGAAATCCTAATAAGGATGATGCTAATGCTTATAAACTGAACAGAAATCATATCAAATTAATGCCGTGTCCCCCAACAAACGTGCTACACAACAGCTCGAGATTGTGACATGTTCTAAACATAACAAGCATTAGATCACACCAACTAAGAATTCCAACTGCTAATATGGAGCTTAATAGAGTGATTGTTATGAACATTCTCGAAGAGATGATCATGTGCCATTAACCTCCATATGTTTGGTCCAAGGTGGAAAACAATATTATATCCATGAATAATGCAGTATAATATCACAATTTGGTTGTATGGGTAGAGGCTCCTATAAGAACATATTCCCCTAAGAATCTATTCATATAGCTTTTACAGTTGCTTGAGTCGCAATGTGATGAGGTTTCATCCAGGTTACAAACTAAAATTTGTCATGGGATTCTTCTCTACAAGATAACCAACATTATATATATATATATATATTCACAAATGGTGAAACCCAGAGATTCCATGCTGAGGAAGAGATGATCCTTTCCTAATGCAGTCATAATGTATATGTGTATCATTATAACAACATCCTATAATGACCCATGAACTAACCTACTTTGCTACGTACACGAGCAATGTCTACGCAATTCACAGTGATATATAATAGCTTCCCGATAATCCCTTTATATTACATAGCAATGACATCTTCTGAGAATTCATCTTTTAAAATATTAAAACTCTTCTCTCAAAGTCAACAAATGATTTATCAAGATCTTTACGAATAAGAAATCATCAATCAATTAATCCTTATATATAGTCTACTATTCATACAATCTATTATATATATAGGATGTTATGGCAAATGATCAGAAAACATCCCTCCTTTGATGTCTCAACTGGAACTGGAACAATTAAGACATGATTTTTGTATAGGTACCATATAAAATAAAATGATAAAGACTAGCTAGATCCATATCCAAAGCATAGATGGTAATCTTATGATTTTAGAAATGATAACATGTGATCACAAAGACCGATCATCTTCATAAATTAATCTTTTAGGTATTCTCTACTATTTATACATATCACCAAAGATAGGCAGTGACAAAATACCTAGATTTGTAAAGTCAACCGTTAAAGAGATTGAGAATTGATGTGGTAGATGAATAAGTGAAATCAATGATGAATCAGTTATATCAATAAGATCGTTGATCAAAAAGACATAGATCTGTACAATCAACCACATAAAGGATTAAGAAAGGATGAGGGACCAGGTCAGTGATGACTAATAGTTAAGAGTGCTAGTCACGGTGACCTTTACACCTGACTGTGCGAGGGTGCGGTGACCCTCAGCTGGGCGGGAGATAGGAAGTACAGTTAGGGCAACGTCCGCTTAGTGCGCGGGTCTAGGATCCCAGTCTTTTTCTCGGGTTTTTTTCGCGAGCGCTCGCAGTTTTTACGCCTCTCTGGGATCCATAGGTTTTCTTTTAAAGACTAGTTCCGATGACCCTTGTTCTTTGGGTACCTAGGCTGGAGGACCATTGGTTTTAGTTTTTCGAGCTCGTTAGCCCGTACCGGTCGGGCATGTTTTCCTTTTAGAGTGACTTTTCCGGAGAGTCTCTCTCACCCGTCTTAGTGGTGTAGTTTTGGAGTAGACATATCCCTCTATTGGACCGCACTCCAATTAGAGGGCGAGACGGAAGAACCTTTTATAGGCTACATCACCGCTTGAGTTTTGTTTACTTTTCGCCAACAGATTTGGCGATGCTACATCCGAATCATCCATGTATACATCTGAATCCTCTATGGCTACATCTGAATCAGTTACAGATGAATTTGGAGGAGTTACAATTGAGATTGGATTGAGTCACAAATGAATTTGGCTAAAATTGAGATGAATTATAGTTGAGTTGGTTACATGGGAACTTGGTTACATTTGAGTTGGTTGTAGTTGAGCTTAGTTTCCATTGAGATAATTATTGTTCTGCCAGTAATTCCTGACGAAGAGAGAAGACCAGTTTATGAAAATCATCCTTATCAGACTACTAGCTACTACCACAGTTGTTTGAAATAGCTAGTGGACGTGTTGGGAACTTAGTTAGGATGCATTTTACTCCACCGCATGCCTACGGAGGCACCCCAACCCTAAGGCTTCCTTACTACCTTAGAGTCATAGTGTGAGGTCTTATCCAGACCACGACCACAAACTATCCACTAAGCTTGAGAAAATTAATAAGGAAAGAATTAGAATACGAGACACATCATTCACACTTACTAAAATTTATCTACATGACTTATGAAAATTAGAAGGAGATATGTGTCATCTCGATCATAATAAACTTATAATGAACCAAGAATTAACGAATCGTTGAAACTTGAAATATGATAAAGAAGAATGAAAATTATATACGGTTATATATATAATTTGGTAAGAACAAAGATCAAAATAGGAGACTCATCATCCTCAATACATAGATCCATCGAGTTTGAAGCATAATTTTAAAATAAGGCAATAACTTAAGTATGGATCTTATAGTTTATATATAAAATGCTATTTATAACTATTCTATGAAATATGAAATACGGGTAATTGAGGTATGATGGGTAAATCAGGGTTTCACCTTTACAGAACAACATGATAACCAGCTTCTCTCCAAGTAGCTCGATAAATCTAATTGTTAGACCACCTACTTGCTTTCTTTTGGAGCCACTAAACTTTCTATTATTTCTAATTAATAAGATTTACTCAACATTTGTTGATGTTCTTTTCTCCCTATTGTATGGATTGCAGGAAAAATACCTGCATCGTGGTATTGCGAGAGTTGAACGTCAGTTTCTGCACTAAAACATATCAGGTATGTATGTTATAGTTTTGTTCAGAAATTATATATATGATTTTCTTTCTCTTCTGATACAATTGGGATGCATGTACATTATGCAGTTTCGTTTGTTACATTTTAATGTTATGGAAATTTATACAATAGATTGATGACATATTATAGTTCTGTGGCTTATTTGTTAAATGTGAATGTCATAAACTAAACGCGGAAAATTTTCCCAAATTTTCAGTACTATAATGTGATCGAACATGATACTACGCGTGATATGTAAACGGGTATCCCAGATCCGAGAGGGAGCGGGTCTAACAGTTTGGTATCAGAGCAGTGGTACCCGCTACATACATTCGTAGTATTATAGTTCCGATCGCATTAATTCTCGGATATCGACAGTCCTCTGACTTGTCGCGAGTACGAAAGGGAAATATGACATTCAAATTCCATAACCACAGATGTCACCGTTTGCAACTAATTTCCATATTGCTTCCCAAGAAGAGAAAAAGCATAATAGAAATACCCGTGAACATCAACTATTGTAATTACGGATATCGGTTCTTACATAGATTCATTGTCCCTGAACCGACCTTTTTATGTTTTAATTGATTCTGGAGGGTTGAATGAACTTCGAGTTCTAGCTTCGGTAGGTAGAGAGGTGCAGTTGCCCTAGATCATCCTTGTCACATTCATGGGCCAAGTGGCCAGTTGTTTATCATAAGATTGATAGTCAGAAAGTTACCAATGTTGATTGGTGGTCACGAGATGATCATAGTATGTCTGCTACTACAGCTTGACAAGTGTGACCTGATTATGAGCGTGGATTAGCTATCAGCTCATTATACCTTGCTAATTGCTTCAAGAAGACGGTTGTCTTCAAGATTTTGTATCCGAGTTTACCACTAAGGTTACATTACATGATTCCAAAATGAAGTAGATCTCAGTATTGAGAGATCAGAGACTCATAGATCGAGGATGCGACACACTTCTAATATTGTCCGAGAGACATCTAAGGGAGAGCCGATGGCTCAGGACATCAGGATAGTGTCAGTTTACCTTAACGTGTTCTCTAATGATTTGTCAGGTTTACCGCCTGAGAGAGATTGAGTTCGAGATTACATTAATGTCAGATATACAACCGATCTCGATGGCTCCTTATCACATAACATCGACTGAGTTGAGAGAGTTGCAAGTGCAGTTGCATAAGTTACTTAATTTAGGTTTTGTGAAGCCAGGCACATACCTTGAAGTGCTCCTGTTCTTTTTTTTTTAAACCAACTCTTCGGGGGAGGCACGACGTGGTGCTCGCCCCAAAAATTTTATTAAAGGCGAAGAAGCCCGAGAAAGGAAGACAGGAACAGTTACAAAAGAAGAGGATCGAGTTGGATCCATCCGGACAAGCAACTATAAAAGAAGCACTACAAGTAAGACCAATCGCCCGAGAGCAATGCAGCGTGCGCCAGAATATTCTCCTTGTAAAACCTTTGCCCCCTGAAAATCGTTGAGTTTCTCCCTAGCCATATCGCCCAAATACAAGCAAATGGACGAAGCAGCTCCCCCCGCAACCTATCTTTATTCACGCGCATTGAGCCCCAAAACGAAGAAGCAGAAGAAGTGTTGATCCAAGGAATTTGGGCCTCCGCCCAAATGCAAGTAGTCCCAGGACATTGGAAGAACAGGTGCTCCGATGTTTCCGAAGTCCCATCACATAGCGCACAATCCGTAGAACCGAACCCCACGAACAGCCTTGCGCACCTATCTCGGGTCAAAATCCGGTCGCGTCTTAACAGCCAGAGGAAGAAAATGACCCTCTCCGGGAGCTTGATACGCCAAAGAAGATTAAGATCTGTGCACGTGAGGTCTTGTTGCGTAATCTCATGCTGCGATATTGCCCTGAATGCCCACCTTGTGGAAAATACGCCATCGCGCCACACCCAGTGGTCCCGGCCCTCCGAGGGCGTGGGCGCATCTTTAAGCAAGTGAAGGAGAGCCAAAAGGTCAGCGAACCGCTGATCAGAGAGGTAGCTGTCAAAGGAAGGAAGCCAGTCATTCCCACTCCAGGAGGAAGCCACCGTCGCCCGCGGGTCCCTAGACAGAGCACACAGCCGAGGGAAGGAATCGGTCAGTGGGGCCCCACCCGCACACCGATCATGCCAGAACATGAAAGAGTGACCATTGCCAAGCACCGGTTTAAAAAGATGAGAATATCGCCGAGTAACAGAGACGATCCCCCGCCAAAAGGGTGTACTAGAGCGCCGATCATTCAACTCAAGCACCATGTCTACTCCAATATTTAACACCTCCCGCAAGATGCAAGGGAAGAAGCCGTTCGTGCTACCCCAGAGCTTGTTGACCCACTTCAGAAGCAGGGCATCATTTACACGATCAAGCCGCCGAATTCCAAGCCCGCCCTCGCACTTCCTCTTAGCGACCTCATGCCAAGCCACCAGGTTAGGCCCACGCAAAGAAGGACCCCTCCTCCCCCAAAGAAAGTTCCGCATCATAGCCTCGAGTCGCTTCCTAATCCCCGCGGGAATAATCCAATTCGACAGGAAGTAGATGGGAATCGAAGCAAGGACCGATCTGATCAGAACGAGGCGACTACCCCGCGAGAGCATTGCTGCGCTCCACCCTGCGAGCCTCCTATCCGCCTTGTCCACCACCTTGCGCCAGTCGCGAAGTCGAGATCTCCTCGCCCCCAGAGGCATCCCCAGATAGTCGATTAGAAGGGAGGAGGGAGGAGTCCCCAGTAGAAGCCCACAGGCGTCCGCCGATGCCGCGTCCCACGCGAAAGGAATGACTTTGGATTTTGACTGATTAATGAGAAGCCCCGATAGCTCGCTAAAGATTTTCAACGTTGTCGCCATCCCCCTGACTTCGTCCATGCCCCCCTCTATAAATACAATAGTGTCGTCCGCAAACTGAAGTGTTGGGACGCTCCGGACCCCACAAGAGAAACCCTTGGACAGGCCACGCTCAACCACCCTAGCTGCCATCCGAGGCAAGACGTCCACCGCGATAACAAAGAGTAAAGGCGCCAAGGGGCACCCCTGGCGCACGCCCCTTCTAGGCTAGAACCGCTGGCCCACGATGTGGCCGTTCAACATAATAGAGAAGGAAGCCGTAGTAATACACCTGCGTATCCACGAGATCCACAACATCAGAAATCCGCGCGCCCGCAGCACCCTCCAAAGGAAGTTCCAATCCAGCGAGTCGTAAGCCTTAGCGAAATCCACCTTCCAAAGGACCCCCTGCTTCCCCGTCCTCACCCAGCTCTCGACCATCTCCGACACAAGAGCCGAAACATCCGAAATGTGGCGATCGCGGATGAATGCAGCCTGGGAGGGCTCGAGCAAGTCATCAAGCAACGGCGCAAGCCTCTGCGTCAGAACCTTAGCAACGATCAAGTACAAAGCATTGGAAATCGCGATCGGGCGAAAGTCTTCAATAGCTCGCGGGGAGAAGGTCTTAGGCAACAAGACAATGAGAGCCCTATTGACCAGGTCGAAGCCCGCGTTTCCTTTGCAAAATTCCAAGACCACCTCCCAAACATCCTTCCCAACCACCTCCCAGAAGTCCTTATAGAATGCAATCGGGAATCCGTCCGGACCAGGCGAAGCGTCGCCGTTGAGGTCCCAGGTAGCACATTTTACCTCCTCCAAAGAGACCTCCTTAACGAGTTCATCGCTAAGCACGGCCGAGAGATGAGGAGTATCCTCCCCCGACCAGAACCACCAGCTGGGCGTACGAGCAGAAGAGAATTCCCTGAAGTATGCGGCCACCTCACCCCCCTAGAACTCCTCTCCAACGACCTCCCTTCCTCCGAACGAGATGGAATGAATAAAATTGGACCGCCTCCTGTTGGACGCCACCCTATGGAAATAGGAGGAGTTTGCATCCCCCTCCCTTATCCATCTAACCTTCGCCCTCTGGTGCCACACCGCCACCCTCTTTCTTTCCTCCCTTTCCACCGCGGCCAACGCCGCTGACCTGGATAGAACCTCCTCGGTGTTGAGTTCCCTCGCCCCCTCCAAAGCATCTAATGCGACGACAACGTCCTCCGCAGCCTTCCTGGTAGACTCCCTTGCCTCCCGCGTTCTCTTCTTGAATAAGGCCAAGGCGCTCCGCAGACGCGCAAGCTTCAAAGCAAAGCGGGACACCGCCGAGCGACCCTCGCACTCCTCCCGCCAGATGTCAGCCACCAGATCCCGGAAGTTATCCTCAAGCAACCAAGACCTCTCATATCTAAAAAAGCCCGCAGATGGGCGCGACACACTTGAGACCCAAACAATGGGGGTATGATCGGAGAAAGAGCGCGCCTGAGATATAACATTCGCGAGGGGAAAGAGTGACATGAGAGCCGTAGAAGCGAATAACCTGTCAATGCAAGATTTTGAAGAGGAGTTCCTCCAAGTAAACTTAGCGTCCGACGCCCGCAAATCTTCCAGAGCCAAGGAATTAACGAAATCCGCAAAATCAGCTGAGCCCGGATCCGCGCCCCCCTGTCTCGCGGTCTATCAAAAGCGCGCAACGTGACATTGAAATCTCCCCCGATCAGCCACAGTGCATCCGGATAGTCCTGACCGACCCGCCAAAGCTCGTCCCAAAGCTCCCTTGTCGTAACAGCAGAACAAGGACCATATGCACAGGAGAAGATGAAAGTTTGAGAGCCGGCCTTCGTGGACAGCAAGACCGAGATCGAGTGACTACCCCTGATGGCAGAGATAAGTGAGAAACCCGATGACTTCCAAGCAACAAGCAAACCCCCAGATGCCCCAATTGCAGGCAGAGCAGAGAATTCATCCAGATCCCCAACGGCAAAAGAGCGCCAAACATCAACGTCGAAGGTGGCCAACTTGGTTTCCTGTAACAGAATCACATCGCACCCCCATTCTTTGAAACAGCTACCTAACACCCTCCTCTTGTCCACATCTCCCAAGCCCCTCACATTCCAAGTTAGAACTTTCATTTAGAACCACTGATGAAGCCCTTCGAGGGAACCACTCCAGCCGCTTCGGCCACCGCATCTTCGAAAGTGAGACAAGAGTGGTGTTCCCTGGACACCGACCACGAGGAGCGCCTTCGCCTGTACCGCTTTGTAGACCTCCTCGAAGATTCTGCTTGAGACCCAGCCACACCGATACTCCCCACATCACCTACCGCAGGGTCACCTTCATAAAGCACTCCATCACGTGGAGAGGAGGGCTCGGCCCGCAAACCAGGAGAGTCCAACCCCGAAGAGAGAGAGGGGATCAACACCTGAGTCGACGTAGGGACCACAGCGTCCGGATCCGCCTCAAGAGAAACATGACCCATGTCTGCCCCCACCGAATCCGCCTCCCGAAACGCCAACGAGTCTAGCTCGACCACCCGACAACCCGGTTCACGGGGGGGCTCCGAATGAAAGCCCCGAACCGACTTCAATAAAGCCAAACCCGGGAGAGAAGACCCGGAAGGCGGAGCTTGGCGAGGCACCTGAGAAGGCGAAATCCCCACCGGTATTCGTGCACCAACCCGCCACGTCACTCCTGACATCTCCAAGGGCGGCTACCATGCAACTGCCCCATGCGAAAGGATGGGCATCACGTACGAGATTAGATGAAGGCCTCACGAAAACATCATAGCACGGCGTGACCTCCGAAGTGAAACCCAACTGCGGAAGCTTCTCCTCGAAAACTGAAACGACCCCCTTACCGGCCCTCCCACCTGCTACACTCCGGTCCGGCACAGGGGGCGAAGGTGGTGGCTCCACCACGGTCAGCTCAACCCTACAGTAGAATCTTCCCAGCTTTAAAACCCCAAAGAAAATCTGATCCGACGCCCGATCGAGGAAGGCCTTGTTGCACTCCATGAGAATCGTCGTTGAAGAAGGATCGGAACCCGGCGATAGCCCGTCGTTTGTGACTGCCAAGACATCGCCCCATCTCTTTAGAGGACGTCGAAGACAATGGACGGTCCTCGAAAGGAAGGGTACACCTCTGACCACAGCTACACAGACCTCCAGCTCCTGCTCCCGTTCTTTTGTCAAGAAGTAGGATGGATCGATAAGATTATGCTTTGATTACCAATAGTTGAACAAGAAAACGGTGAAGAACCAATATCCTATACCACGCATTGATGATCTGTTTAATCAACTACATGGATCTTTGATGTTTTCAAAGATCGATCTCCGATCTGACTACCATCAGATGGGGACTCAAGAGTTGAATATTCCGAAAACATCATTCAGGACTCGATATGGACATTATGAGTTTGTTGTGATGCCATTTAGGCTCACGAATACACATGCAGCATTCACGGGCATGATGAACATGATTTTTCGTCCATATTTGGACAAAGTTGCAATTGTGTTCATAAATGATGTTCTGATATATTCTTGAAATAAATGGAATCATGCAAATGATATGAAGATAGTCCTGGACACACCTCAAGAGCACTAGCTGCAAGCCAAGTTGAGCAAGTGTGAGTTCTGGTTTTCCTAGGTCTCATTCCTTGATCATGTCATTTCTGGAGCTTGTATTTCGGTTGATCCTACGAAAATTGAAGCAGTCATGTCTTGGGAGCAGCCCAAGACAGTTACTCAGATTCAGAGCTTCCTTGGACTAGCGGGCTATTACAGTCGCTTAGTCAGTAGTTTTTCCCAAGTTATTCTTCCCTTGACACGATTGACACAGAAGAGCATTCCCTTCATTTGGAATGATTCATGTGAGCAAGCCTTTAGGACATTGAAGGAAAGATTGACAACTGTACATATCCTTGCACTTCCTTCAGGCACTCAGGATTTTCCAGTATATACGTATGCTTCAAGTGAAATTTTAGGAGTAGTTCGAATGCAACAAGGTCACGTGATTGCTTACGCATTACGTCAGTTAAGACCGCATGAGTGGAATTACCCCATCTATGACTTGGAGTTGACGTAATTGCATTTGC
The DNA here is from genome assembly GCA_037367405.1 of Ottelia alismoides. Taxonomy (NCBI): domain Eukaryota; kingdom Viridiplantae; phylum Streptophyta; class Magnoliopsida; order Alismatales; family Hydrocharitaceae; genus Ottelia; species Ottelia alismoides. The sequence goes on from JAZKJV010001298.1 coordinate 249,017, forward strand.
ATTAAAGATCTGACATCACTATCTCTATGAGGTGAATTTTGAGATTTTCACATATCACAAGAACCCGATGTACATCTTGTATCAGAAGGAGATCAACATGAGACATCGCAGGTGGCTTGAGCTAGTAAAGGATTTTGATTACACGATCTCTTACCATCCCGGTAAGGGAAACGTGGTGGCAAATGCACTTAGCAGGAAAGCTCATGCACATACGACAAACTAGCTATATACATGAGATATACTCGTAACTTTGACTAATTGACATCCTCATAAGACTGCGTCCACATCTACTATCATACCTCTGCGATTCAGCAGTCTTTAGGATTGCATAGTAGAAGGATATAGGACATATCCTTGAATTTGAGACAGATGCATGCGTGCCATCAAGGACAAACGTGATGATTTTGGTGGTGACGAAGTCTATTTTGTGAAAGGTTGGTTGGGTCATTGTGCCCAACAATGAGCAGTTACATCGAGATATTCTTGATAAGGCACACAATTCACGATTGTCTATTCTTCTTGGCAGCACAAAAATGTACCGAGATCTAGGTCTACATTCTGGCAGGACGGAATGAAGCGAGATGCAGCATGTCATGTTAGCAAGTGCATGATCTATCAGATGGTCAAGGCAAAACAAAAGAAACCACCATGGTTATTACAGTAGAATACTTCTATGGATTTTGTCACAGGACTAGTAAAGACACTAGGTGGTCACGATGCTATTGGGATGTTGTTGACAGATTGGCCAAGTCAGTTCATTTCATACATATCAACATGACCTACACTCCATCTAGGCTGGCTAGATTACATGTGCAAAAAAAATTATCAAAATTTATGATATACCACATGAGGTAGTGTCTGATGGAGACTCGAGGTCTATATCTCACTACTGGTACCGGCTTATGTCAACACTACAGACAGAGCTGAAGATGAGTTCTACATACGATACACAATGCGTTATTCAGACACTTGAGGATTTGCTGCGTGCATGTACTCTAGAGTAGAAATGATCCTGGAAGGACCACCTGTCATTGGTAGAACTCCCGCACAACAGTCATTATTCCAGTATTGGTATAGCATCATTCGAAGCCCTATACGGGCGGAGATGTCTCGCACCTCTCAGTTGGTGTAAGGTAGGTAAACATACTTTTTACTCTGTAGATCTCTTTGGGAAGGGACTACGAGAACTGTTGATCGATCTTGTAAGGGGAAGGCTTCTGATGACTCAGAGTTACTAGAAGAGCTACGCAGACCGTCGGAAAAGAAATTTGGAATTTCATGTAATCCGATCCTCTTCTCTTAATCGATTCAAATTGTGACTTATCAATATTCAATTTAACCTCTCATACTGATGAAATATCTGTAAACACAGATAGGAGATTGTGTGTTCCTACGAGTATCTCCCGCGAAAGAAGTACAGAGATTTGATGTCCACAGCAAATTAGCGCCGATATGTTGGGTCATTCGAGTTTATTGCTCATAAGGGTGGGTGGCCTACCAAGTAGCCCTTCCTTCACACATGTCAGTTGTATACGATATATTTCATATATCAATTTAAGGAATTACGAATACGACCTTTGCCACATCATCAGCTACGAGAACCTTGACGTTGAGTCAAATTTGATTTACAAAGAGAAGGTCAGTACAAATACTCGATAGTGTTGTGAAAAAAAAGCTTCGCAACAAAGAGATTCTCCTAATAAAGGTGCTATGGCACCGACATGATGTCAAACAGGCAACATGGAAGACAGAAGTGGATATGCGGACATGATACCCACAACTCTTTCAGGTAGTGGTCAAAACAAGCCCATTTAATTATATATATTGAAAGAACACGGCTTGTTTTCCCTTTGAGGTTTTTTATGGCCAGATAAGATCCAAACAAGACACAAAGTGACCTCGACCCGAGTCTCGAGGACAAGACTCCCTTTCATCAAAACTTTACAACCATTATATATGCTACTGATTTCTTAAAATTTTGAGGATAAAAATTTGGCTTTAGTATTAACCTAAGTTCATGCCATTAATTAGCCGGAATTTTTAGCACAGAAAAATAGAAATTTGGGGGAAAATGACATGCATTTTATTATGGAATCTTGAGAAGGATGAAACAATTCATAAATAAAGAATCTAATATAAGTAACAGAGCCTCCAAAATTCCTAAAAAAACAACCTCAAAAATGGATGACTTACCTTTATAATTGAAAGCAATAACTCCTTATTAATCAACTGCGTGTTCTTTACATCAGAGATATATTTAATTACTATTTTCAATGATAAAGAGAGTCCTAAAGTCGATCATAAGATACATTGATGCACTTGTGACTAAAGATGCATTATTCTGGGATGAAATCCTAATAAGGATGATGCTAATGCTTATAAACTGAACAGAATTCATATCAAATTAATGTCGTGTCCCCCAACAGATGTGCTACACAACAGCTCGAGATTGTTACATGTTCTAAACATAACAAGCATTAGATCACACCAACCAAGAATTCCAACTGCTAATATGGAGCTTCATAGAGTGATTGTTATGAACATATTCGAAGATGATCATGTGCCATTAACCTCCATATGTATGGTCCAAGGTGGAAAACAATATTGTATCTATGAATAATGCGGTATAATATCACAATTTGATTGCATCGGTAGAGGCTCCTATAAGAACATATTCCCCTAAGGATCTATCCATATAGCTTTTACAGTTGCTTGAGTCGCAATGTGATGAGGTTTCATCCAGGTTACAAACTAAAATTTGTCATGGGATTCTTGTCTACAAAATAACCTACATAATATATATATGCACAAATGGTGAAACCCAGAGATTCCTTGCTGAGGAAGAGATGATCTTTCATAATGCAGTCGTAATGTATATGTGTATCATTATAACAACATCCTATAATGACCCATGAACTAACCTACTTTGCTACGTACACGAGCAATGTCTACGCAATTCATAGTGATATATAATAGCTTCCCGATAATCCCTTTATATTATATAGAATAGACATCTTCTGACAATTCATCTTTTAAAATATTAAAACTCTTCTCTCAAAGTCAACAAATGATTTATCAAGATCTTTACGAATAAGAAATCATCAATCAATTAATCATTATGTATAGTCTATTATTCATACAATCTATTATATATATAGGATGTTATGGCAAATGATCAGAAAACATCCCTCCTTTGATGTCTCAACTGGAACTGGTACAATTAAGACATGATTTTTGTATAGGTACCATATAAAATAAAATGATAAAGACTATCTAGATCCATATCCAAAGCATAGATGGTAATTTTAAGATTTTGGAAATGATAACATGTGACCACAAAGACCGATCATCTTCATAAATTAATCTTTTAGGTATTCTCTACTATTTATACATATCACCAAAGATAGGTAGTGACAAAATACCTAGATTAGTAAAGTCAACCATTAAAGAGATTGAGAATTGATGTAGTCAAGGTTGCAAAAAGCGGTAGTCGGTACTCGGTCGGCAGGGTCACCTACTAAGGAGTAGTCGGCAGTCGGGCGACTAGTCGGATTTAGTCGGCCATTAGTCGGTTTTGATTTTTTAATTATTTTAAATATATAATTTATTATTATATACTATATATATATATATACTCAATCATAAATATGAATAGATTTAGCCATTTTCAATTTTATAAGAGCTAAAAAAAGAAGCAATTCAAGGAAAAAAGTACCAAGTTAAGAATAAATGTTTGCTACATAATATTAGGCTATTAGCTAATGTTCACTAACAGATACAACATGTCAAAATACGAATAATTCCTGCAAGCATGAAGCATCAAATTAAAAGTCATTCATCTCCATCAAGGTCATCATCCAAATCAATCTCTTCTTCTTCTTCTTCATCTTCATCATCATCTTCTTCATCATCATGTATGTCTTCAGGTTGAAATTCCTCTTCTTCTTCATTTATAGGTGCAACATTTGAGCTCGAAGATGAAGCTCCCTTGCCACGTTCACCTCGTTGACTTCTTCTCAGCTCCAAATTCTCTTCTGCACCACTTGCATGCGCTACAGCACCCCAAGTTAATCCGGAGCCTGGAAAGACCTCCTCATCTTGGGCTTGTACGTTGACCTCTCCAGTCCATTCACGTAAATATGCATGATCACGAGAGGAAAGAGGATCTTTTCCTTTCTCAAGACGACGTTCCATCAGGTTGGAATTGAAACGAACGTATACAAGATCATTTAGCCTCTTTGTTTCCAACCTGCCTCTCTTCTTGGTATGGATCTGTAAGCAACATTACAAAACATTAAGACTAATGACTAATTTACAACTAGTATTTCTATTTGGTGGGTCACTAGAGTCATTACCGAGTCAAACGTACTCCAGTTGCGCTCACATCCAGATGATGCAGAAGTCAAGCTCAAGATCTTGATGGCCATGTTTTTCAAATGTGGTACGTCATCTCCATAATTGTACCACCAATTAGCTAATAAAATATATAATGGTTAAGTCAATGAAATCAACGATGATCAAAATGACATTAATGGAAAATAATTCCTTAAATACCTGGATCGAAATTTTCATCATTTCTCATCCTCTGTCTCACGGCTAATGGCTTCCCAAATGCCCCACGACCATGTCTGTAATCAAGAAGCTCCTTTGTGGTGATAGCATCTTGTATATCCAAATCTGGATAAAATCTTTCCATGCAAGCCATAAAACCTCTCTTCACCACAATGTCTACATCACCACCACACTCCGTGAAAAAGAAGTATGGGTTCAAAAAGTAAGCCGCTAGATGCAATGGAGTGTCAAGCCTGCCTTTGGTCTTGGAGATAATTGCATCCACAAAAAACTTGTAAGATGACTCCACGCTATTTAAAGATGCAATTATCTCTCTCTTTGCCTCTTCAAGCCCTCCATAAACAAAGCCCATGGATGGGCGGCAATCTGCATCAACCACACGCAATAGACGCACCAAAGGTGTAAAAATTTTGATTGCAAATGCGGTGTGGTTCCAAAAGGTAGGGCTGAAGACAATGGATGCTGCTTGTTCTCCCTTTTTGGTCTTGTACCACTTGCAAGCCCTCCATTCATCTGACGAAAACATCAACCTGAGCTTGTCTTTTTTCTCTAGAATGCTTTCTAGAGTGAGAAAAGTAGTAGCAAACCTCGTTTGCCCTGGTCTAGCAATGTCTCTCTTGTTTGTAAACTTCCGCATCAAGCTCAAAGTTTTAGTGTGAGCATAAATAAAGATTGTGAGCGTCCTCGCCTTTTTAACCGCGCTCTTCACTTTTGAATCTCTGCTGATCTCCTCCAAAGCAAGATCAATAGAATGAGCAGCACAGGAAGTCCACCATATCTGAGGATATTTTGTGAGTAGCAATCTCCCTGCTGCTACATTTGCTGAAGCATTATCCGCAACAACTTGAACAACACTATCCACGCCAACTTCATTTATGCACTCATCCACGAGCTGAAAGATATAGTCGGCGGTGTGTGTCTCATCAGAAGCATCAATAGACTTCAAAAATGAAGTCCCCAAGGAGCAATTGACACAGAAGTTCATGATGCTCCGTCCTCGCATGTCCGTCCATGCATCAGTCATTATAGAGCACCCTGTCTTCTTCCATGTAATTCGATGACATTGCAAGTCATCAGATATTTTCTTGACTGCCTTCTTCAAAAATGGACCACTTATCTCATACCTCGTAGGAGTCTTCAAGCCTGGGCCATACATTCCAATTGCCTCCACCATCTGCTTGAATTGTTTCGTGGTGAATGCATTGAAAGGGATTGCCGATGTATATGCCCAATTGCATATATAGGAGACAACCCTTTCACGATGGTCCTTGGATAAAGCGTCTTTTATGCTCATTTGCCGTGTTCCTTGAACGGCGACATTCTGTTCCAAAGATTCGGAAGATCGATGTCTTTTAGCAGATCCAGCATCTCCAGCAATGCCAATATCAATCTCATCTCTCATCTCAGAAACCTCAATGGCCTTTTGACTCTTCTTTCTAGCAACATCATCCAAGTATGATATCATCATCTTCTTCGTCTCTTCGTCCACCTTAGGACATGCAGCCACATTTCCTTTACGATGCGCAAGATGTTGCTTGAACCTATAAATACCTCCTTTCACCACCTTCTTGCACAACCTACAAGTAACCGTGTTCGAATCTGCACGGTTTGAAAGATATCCAAATTGCCATGCAGGATCAGTTGATCCTGGTGGCACATAAAAGGAAGAGTCACCACCAGAGGCGACATTCGTGGGAGGTGTTTCCATCTACATTGTCAAAAACAACAACAATCATAAAACTTAGACTAATCCTTTGAATTTATAACCAAACAACAACAATCATAGAACTTAGAGTAATCCTTTGAATTTATAACCAAACAACAACAATCATAGAACTTAACCTATGAATTGAATCAATAACCAAACATTCATAGAACAACACCAATCATAGAACTTAACCGATAGCAACAATCATAGAACTTAACAACAATCATAGACTAATCACATGAATCAATAAGCAAACAACAACAATCATAAACTTAGACTAATCTTTTGAATTTAATCAATAAACTTAGAACATAGAACAACAATCAATGGAGGCTCTTGAATGTATAACATGAACTCACAACTTGAATCTATAATATATTTGAGCATAAATTTCGAAAAAAAAAAAGCAAAAAAAAACCCTAACCGGACTGGCGGTTGGATAGCGAGGTGGAGGAGAGCTGGGAGACCGAACGGCGAGGAAGGAGTGGTCGTGCGGAGACCACCGAGCGTTGCGCGAGCTCCGGGCGGCGACCGGCGTCGGGAGGAGGCGGCGTGGAGAGCAGGCGGAGGAGGCGGCGTGGGTGAACCGTGAAGAAGGTCTGAAGGTGCGCGTGAAATGTCGGGGGTGGGGAGTTTAGGTTACTGGACAGTAACCTAAAACTCCCGATTTCAATTCATTCGGATCCTCATGTTAATCGGGTGCCGGATCCTTGTTGCAAAAAGCGGCCGACTAATCGGCCGACTAGACCGACTAGTCGGTCCGACTAGTCGGTCCACTTGACTACTGACCGATTCTCCTAAATCGGGTCGGTCAGTGGGCCGACTCGACTAGTCGGACCGACTAGTCGGTCTAGTCGGCCGACTTTTGCAAGCTTGGATGTAGTAGATAAATAAGTGAAATCAATGATGAATCAGTTATATCAATAAGATCGTTGATCAAAAAGACATAGATTTGTACAATCAACCACATAAAGGATTAAGAAAGGATGAGGGATCAAGTCAGTGATGACTAATAATTAAGAGTGTTAGTCACGGTGACCTTTACACCTGACTATGTGAGGGTGCGGTGACCCTCAGCTGGGCGGGAGATAGGAAGCCTAGTTAGGGCAGCGGCCGCTTAGTGCGCGGGTTTAGGATCCCAGTTTTTTTCTCGTTTTTTTTTCGCGAGCGCGCGCAGTTTTTACACCTCTCTGGGATCCACAGGGTTTCTTTTAAAGACCAGATCCGTTGACCCTTGTTCTTTAGGGTACCTAGGCTGGAGGACCCTTGGTTTTAGTTTTTCGAGCTCGTTAGCCCATACCGGTCGGGCCGGTTTTTCTTTTAGAGTGACTTTTCCGGAGAGTCTCTATCACTCGTCTCACTGGTGTAGTTTTGGAGTAGACCTATCCCTCTATTGGACCGCACTTCCAATTAGAGGGCGTGACGGAAGAGCCTTTTGTAGGCTACCTCACCGCTTGAGTTTTGTTTACTTTTCACCAACAGATTTGGCGATGCTACATCCGAATCATCCATGTATACATCTGAATCCTCTATGGCTACATCTGAATCAGTTACAGTTGAATTTGGAGGAGTTACAATTGAGATTGGATTGAGTCACAAATGAATTTGGCTAAAATTGAGATGAATTATAGTTGAGTTGGTTACATGGGAACTTGGTTACAGTTGAGTTGGTTGTAGTTGAGCTTAGTTTCCATTGAGATAATTATTGTTCCGCCAGTAATTCCTGACGAAGAGAGAAGACCAGTTTATGAAAATCATCCTTATCAGACTAGTAGCTACTACCACAGTTGTTTGAAATAGCTAGTGGACGTGTTGGGAACTTAGTTAGGATGCATTTTACTCGACCGCATGCCTACGGAGGCACCCCAACCCTAAGGCTTCCTTACTACCTTAGAGTCATAGTGTGAGGTCTTATCCAGACCAAGACCACAAACTATCCACTAAGCTTGAGAAAATTAATAAGGAAAGAATTAGAATACGAGACACATCATTCACACTTACTAAAATTTATCTACATGACTTATGAAAATTAGAAGGAGATATGTGTCATCTCGATCATAATAAACTTATAATGAACCAAGAATTAACGAATCGTTGAAACTTGAAATATGATAAGGAAGAATGAAAATTATATACGGTTATATATATAATTTGGTAAGAACAAAGATCAAAATAGGAGACTCATCATCCTCAATACATAGATCCATCAAGCATGAAGCATAATTTTAAAATAAGGCAATAACTTAATTATGGATCTTATAATTTATATATAAAATCCTATTTATAACTATTCTATGAAATATGAAATCCGGGTAATTGAGGTATGATGGGTAAATGAGGGTTTCACCTTTACAGAACAACATGATAACCAGCTTCTCTCCAAGTAGCTCGATAAATCTAATTGTTAGACCAACTACTTGCTTTCTTTTGGAGCCACTAAACTTCCTATTATTTCTAATTAATAAGATTTACTCAACATTTGTTGATGTTCTTTTCTCCCTATTGTATGGATTGCAGGAAAAAACACCTGCATCGTGGTATTGGGAGAGTTGAACGTCAGTTTCTGCAGTAAAACATATCAGGTATGTATGTTATAGTTTTGTTCAGAAATTATATATATGATTTTCTTTCTCTTCTGATACAATGAAGATGCATGTACATTATGCAGTTTCGTTTGTTACATATTCAATGCTATGGAAATTTATGCAACAAATTGATGACATATTGTAGTTCTGTGGCTTATTTGTTAAATGTGAATGTCATAAACTAAACGCGGAAAATTTTCCCAAATTTTCAGTACTATAATGTGATCGAACATGATACTACGCGTGATATGTAAACGGGTATCTCAGATCCGAGAGGGAGCGGGTCTAACATTGAGTGGGGTTTCATTTGGTCTCAAACTCAGATGCAGCAACTTATGATTCTTCGTTGATCCAATACTTTGGCTTGCCCTTGTCTTGTGTTCGTATACCGTTGATGGATAGAATGTTGATCGAGAAGTTAGAACGAAAATTCACTGGTTAGAATGCATATAAACTGTCATGTGGTGAACAGTTACTACTAATGAAGGTAGTGTTGCCAATTGATCCATGTTTTCTTCATATCATCGCGATTGCTACCACTCCAATTGTGTCATCATTTGGAGATGACAATGCAGAGATTTTTGTGGCACAGAAATGGACAAAGCAATCAGGCATTCACCTTGTCCATTTGAATCAGGTAATCCTCGCTTGTAAAACCATGAAAAGAGCATTGAACCTGAAATGGGTCGCAAGGATCTAAGGTAGTAATGAAGGTAAGTATTGCATATTAATCCACGATACTTGTGCCATATATGCCCAATGGACCCTAGTCTACCATCTGCAGTTTTTTTGCTCATTTTTATTAAAGGGCACTTGTATCATCTTGCCCTAGCTACCTCTACTTTCCACCCCGACCTTTGGTAATGACGGCTTATTTGCCTTCTGGACAGACAATTGGACAAATGAGGGGACAATGATAGCATGTTTCCATTGTCTATTTGCAGTAGCATTAGACCACGATGCTTTGGTTTCTGCGACATGGGTTGATGGTATATGACTGACAACCTTCCATTCGAACTTTTTTATCTAATAGCTACATGATTTCATCCATCTCTTGGAGACTATTTAGGACGTGGAATGGTCCATAAATGGCAAAGACCATTAGGTGTGGAGAGATGGGGACATCATGGTGTAAAGGGCATACAAAGTTATTGACAGTCGGCCAAAACCATCGAGTGTGGATTTTCCTGGGATCTGAAAGTCTTACACACGTCAAAATTTTTTCTTTAGTTGCTACGGTGTGGGAGAATCATGACCGAAGAGATAGTATAGGTAACTTTGAGCACCGATCATAGTTGTTCTCTCTATAGTGTAGAGGTGTGGATATTGAGACAATTGGCCACCTATTCTTCTAGTGCGATAAGGCAAAAGAAACTTGGGTGGATTTGGGAGTCGATTGGATAGATTCTAGAAATTCCACAGATTTCTGAGAGCTCAATAGTGTCAGGTTCCGCTCAAATAGGGTGTCTCTACTTTTGATTGCAATGATCAGGGCAATCTGGTTGTCATGAAATGGGGGTATCTTCTGTTCCAAACGCTGCTATGTAGATAATGTGATTCATTTAGCTAAAACTTCTTTCAACTCATGTCTCTTATAACATGGTTTGCTCTCCATTAATTAATCCATTTGGGCGGACACCTCTGTGTGTCCCCCACCCCCCTTTTGCATCAAGAAGCTTCCCTGAAATTGACAATCATCACACCATGCCACACGATTACAAGGAGAGTGCCATGTTGAATCCCCTCTCCCCAAATCAAAACCCACCTCCTATGCCTCATCAACCACCCTTCTCAAATCATCCCAAAGTTCACCTCTTCTCTTATTATGCATTGGCTCCTACACACCAACCAAGAAAATAAATCCATCTGACATCTGCCACAATCAAGTCACCAAGAACTAGTCCCCCTCCTATGAGCAAATTAGGTCGCACAGGTCCTTAACCCCGAGCATTTACGCCCATGACCACCCCGCAGCGCTCTTGTCGTAAATCCCCCCAAGGCAGCTCCCCCAACCCTCACTCGCATCCGACGATGTAACACTAAATATGTTACTCGTACAAGAGAGTAGTATTCACTCCATGCTCTATGACATACCTCCCTAAACTCCTCTACCTCCCCTCCACACATAACCTTCTCATATTCTATGTGAGAATCCACATTAGCAATCGAGGGAGCCTCCACCAAAAACCTATTCATATGTGAATAGTGCCCCCAAAATTCTCACAAGAGAACCCTTCTTCTCAAAAGTCGGTCACCTCACCCACATCCCTGATCAATGCAACAACCTCCTCCTCAACACAACCTCCTGCTTTTCTCCCAGCGTTCACGAGCCCCAAATCTCCCTTTTTTGTTCGTAATCGTGGACCCTCTACTAGCCATCCGAATTCCATCATCTCCCCATCCACTACCCAACTCAACCCCCTATGTACATCCCTTCAAGGACATAGACCACAAGCTTAACTAGCATCCAAGCTCCAACATTTGTTTCTTCCAACATCTGTTTCTTCCAATTATTCCCTCCACATTTTACCTAAACAATGTCTGGTGGTACTGCAATGTGTCAACCACCCAAAAGACTAGGGTTCAAATCCCCACTTGTGGGGACTGCGTTAGACAGCCGACAACCAAAGTAAAAAATAGTCGGATCTTTCAACATGGCTTTGAGCAAGAATCTATGAAGCCGACCGACTAAAAGTGGGAGAAGGCTTCGCCATTTCATCTAAACAAGATTCACCCCTTCATCACACTCATGCCCACCTCCCCCAAACCTCCAACTCCAACCTTGTATGCCTCCCCAAAGAGATCATACACCAAGTTTTGTCTCCCTCGATTCTTACAGTTGCCTTCCCACTTGCCAAGGCCCCCTTACAACCTCCAACATCTCTCCACGTCAAATGGTGTCTCGACCATTGATCCGAATTTCGGTTTAGGGTTTCGATGAAACCATATCCTTACATAATCAAATACGAGATCAAGTAGTGGCAGCGAACACATTATCGCTACAATCTTTGGGTACTCTACTTTTGGCAACGAAATTCTGTACAGCGGTCTCGACTAGGGCCACCGCACAATATATGTCACCATCCACTAACACACTTGACTTCACCCCACCTTTCCACTCCAAATGAAGGCACAGCTTCCAAGGAAGTCTCCAACATCTAGACCCTATCCCCCGCACGATCGCACATCACACAACAAGGAAATCTAGTCCATTTATCAAGAAAAAAAATCTGTAGCCAAACATGTAGTGAATGCCAGAACTCCAAACACTGACATTGGCCCCAGCTTTAACAGGCATGCCTCCTCGAAACTACCATGCCCTAGCCCCATCAAGGAGGATCTATGTCCATCGCTCAAATCAATGTCACCGCTACATCTCGATTCAGCACCTATACCAGAACCAGAACCAACCACATGATGTGCCCAAATGATGACCTCGGTTTGACCTACTCCCAACCACCTCCTAACTTTCTCCGACGATCCTTTCCATCATCATGCCCACCTCAAAAGAACCTACACATTCTCCCCCTCTAACCCCCCCACCCCCCCCCCCTCCCCACCCGACCTTAAATAAAACAAGGATGTCTCCCCCCTCCCGCCGTTCCTTGTTCGAGAATCCACTATGGTGTCAACCTAAGCACCAGTCAAACCACCTCACCCCCACCCCCCTCAGCTCTTGAAGTAGATATTGATTGGAAGCAAAGAATTTATGTACCCAAGCCATTTAAAGTGGCTAAAAACTTGGTTGTCATTGTCGTGGATGAAAAAGAAGATGAATCATTTCTGTAATCCAGTTATATTTGGTTGAAGGGGTTGAATAAAGATGGAGCACGTGACTAATTAAGTGGGAGGAGAATTGCTAAACCACGAGGAAGGGAGTTTGATGTCAAGATTCTTATGAAAGGTCAATATGACATTATGGTCTAAATGGTTGGCTATACAAGGAAGAAGGGGAAGACGCGTCGATAATGCAAGGTTTTGGGAGCATGAAGATGCAGTGGGATAGAAGATGGGAAAACTCCAAATTTCAATATCGTTCAGATATGTTGTTTCATCAACACACACCCCTCTTTCTGTAGAGAGGGAATGGGATTACAATAAATAAATAAATAGAACTTCAAAAAATCATGACTTGACCCCAAAAGACATGTAATTTAAATAACAAAATCATCCATATACAACTTTAAGAGATCTTACGTTTCAAAAAATTAAGAGATCTTAATTGATCTTAAAAATTTTAAACAAATACAATTATGACTGACCAAAATTAAAAGGGAAAATTGACTAAAATGTAATTAATCCATAATCCCTAATTTGAAAGAACTCAACTGCTCTTTTCAAAAACTCAACCTATGTAGGTCGCTTGATAATCAGACACACCATTGGAGAAACCCGTCTAGTGTTGTTGAAAGAATTCCCCATTTTTGGTGTTTCTTTTCATGTCGTTAGGAATTTCGTTGTAATTTATCTGCCCATCGTTAAGTAAACTCCTCCCATTAGGCAACCTCCAGCTTAACCTTTTCATGAAATGGTTTTAGAGGAGGGAAGTAACCAGTTGTGCCTATTCTTGTAAGGCATAGATCCTCTAGAAGAGAAGGGCTCAAATCTGGGTAAGTTTTGTTCTCCCCCACTCCAATGGTCCCATTAGTCCTTGAGGATTGCGTCGTGGATATGGCGTTGACAATTGGAGCAGCCGTGTTTATCAATGTGTGGAACATGGTTTAAGTGTCGATGTCAATGATGTTTCGCCAACTCTAGAGATGGACATGTCAAAGCGAATGCCGACTTTATGACAATGGCATAATGAAATCAAGCCGAATGACTTTAAAAAGATGGAAAGTGGTGAAATTCAATGCTAAGAATCACCAATATATCCAAAATGAGTAAGCAAGACAAATCTACCATTTTCCAATATTTAAGCATATGAATAAATTAAAAATGAAACATTACATACCATGCTCATTAAATCTACCATTGGAATGCTGATAAGCGTGAAGTTAGTTAGTACATATTGTTCAACTTATATGTAAAACACAAAATAGGTTTGAAAAACAAAGCCTATTAAAATAAAACATGAATACAGCAAATAGTCATGATTCATCATTCATGATTCATCCATAGAATGAATGCCTTACCGGATCCTTGATCGCCTACTTTCTTGGTCATATTGACTGCATGCTTCGATATATTCACAATATTTTTCTCATGTCATTGATGAGAAGATGCTCTTGTAGTCCATGAAAATTTATGTAAAGTTTATATCTACTCTTCTTAACATCTTTGTCTCAGTAAGTGGAATACACTCCTAATGATGTAGCAAAGCATTCTCTTCATTAGGATCATGGAGAGTGATAACCTCATAGAACAGCTGGAGCTTGTGACAATGGAGCATTTTGAGGTTTTAAAGTTGGCAATGGATTGTGTCGACCAGCTTCACTCGAAAAGTAATCAGGATAAAAAAACCATACCTTTTGTCCACATATTGCCTTGTTGTAGCTAGAATAAGATTCTTTCATTCCTCCAATAACACAACCATAACCATGTACATATGGAGGAGCAGTCAATGCTGATGGAAAGTATTGAGGAAAATTGCCACCACAGTGATAGGATGATTCCTAAAAATCTGATTGGGATTCTCGATGATGAGAACATGATCCATAACGAAACGGTGATAAGGATGCACCGACAGCTATTTATTGAGAATCGCATATATCAATGCTAAAAGATCCCACTGGAAAAATCAAATCACTTCATATAATCATCAATTAAACAATTTCACAGAAACTAGTCCCATGTCCACCATAGAGATATGATACATATTGATAGCTCCCATAATATTCACACTCACGGTCCATAGTATCTGGACTTGGCATGTATTCTCCATGTGTACTATTACATTCTATATATTCTCAATCCAATTACCAGCTTTTGATTGTCAGTTAGTGTTGCCCTTTGCCACCATTGACAAAAGCTGCATACACACTACCACTGCTCACCTCTTCAATGGCCTCACAAGGATTTCCATCACCATTGATATCAAGGTTGCAAAAGTCTGTAGCCGATACTCGTCGGTAGGGTCATTGACTAAGGATTAATCGGCAGTCATGCGACTAATCAAATTTAGTCAGGCATTAGTCGGCTTTGAATTTTTCATATTTTTTAAATATATAAATAATATACCCACTTTAATGGTTTGGTGGTAGCGCAGTATGCCTACCACCCAAAACACCAAGGTTCGAATTCCCCCTTCTGGGGGTTGCATTAGGTAGCCGACAACCCGCGTAAAAAATAGTTGAAACTTTCAACGTGGATTTGAACAAGAATCTTATAGTGGGAGAAGTCTCTGCCAATATTAAATATATAAAATATTTTTATACATACATACTCTCATATATGTGCATAGATTTAGCAATTTTAAGCTAATAAAGAAGCAATTGAAGCAAAAGATGAAAAAAAGTAAGTTAAGAACAAAATGCTCGGTACATAGCACGAGCTAATGTTCAAAAATAAATACAACACGTCAAAACATGAATATGCTTAACAATAATAAATCTAATAGCCAGAGGTCATTCTTCATCATCAATGTCAACATCTAGGTCAAGATCTTCTTCTTCATCATCTTCTTATATGTCTTCAAACTGTAACTCCTCCTCATTCATCGGCAAAGTATTTGAGCTCGAAGATGAAGCTCCCTTGCCACGCTCACCTCGATGGCTTCATATCAATTCCAAATTCTCTTTGGCACAACTAACATGTGCTACAGTACCCCAAGTCAATCCTAACCCAAGAAAAAACTTCCTCATCTTGAGCTTGTACATTGAGATTCCCGATCCATTCACCCAGGCAAGCATGATCACGAGAAGAAAGAGGATTTCTTTCTTTGTCAAGTCGATGTTCCTACAGGTTGGAATTGAAACACACGTACATAAGATCGTTCAACATCTTTAACTTCAACAGGCTTTTCGTTTTGGTATGGATCTGAACGCAAGAATGCAAGTAAAATAGGCAAGGCATATTTATATCAATTATTTTATATCAATTACCAATCTACTGTTTGTATTCACCAATAGGGTGGGACAATTTTAAATGAGGCATTTCATATCCATGATTATAACACCAATTAACTATTAAAATAAAAAATTGATTAGGTCAATAAGATCAAAAATGATTTGCAAGACATGAATTGAAAACAATGACTGATATACCTGGATTGTAATTCTCATTATTTATTGATTGTTGTCTCACAGCTAATGGTTTGTCAAACTCTCCACGATCAAGTCTATATGGAGCAAGTCTAGATAAAATCTTTCCATGCAATTCATAAAACCTCTCCTCACCACAATATTTGGATCACCACCAGCATCCGTATAGACGAATAATGAATTCAAATAATAAACCGCTAGATGCAATGGAGTTTCGAGCATCCATGTGGTCTTATGGGTAATGACGTCCACAAAAAACTTGTAATATGACATTATGCCATTGAAAGATGTCATTATCTCCCGCCTAACCTCTTCAAGCCCTCCGTAGACAAAGCCCATGGATGGATGTCGATCTGCATCAACCACATGCAATATACGAACCAAAGGCGTAAAATCGATTAATCGGACCGACTAGTCAGTCGATTTTTACAACCTTTATTGACATTGTAATTTGACCTAGAATGTGAAGGACCATTCGAATCACTCTAGATGACAACAGGATTGGCATTTCTACGACCCAATCGACCCATGAATTTGACCTGGAATGTGAAGGACCATTTGAATCATTCTCGATGACAATAGGATTGGCCTTCTACGACCCAATCGAACCAAGAAGTCATTAACATCAGTACACACATGTCGGGCGATTGTTAGATTCGGTGTTCCTACATAGAACATAAGATATTCATTGCTTTCCATCTATTGCTTAAGGACATTCTCGCTTTAATCAATATCATCACATATAGGCGACATCTATTGGATATGTGTAAGCATCCTTGTCTCGCCCTTCTATGGCATACTTCATCTTTAGTGCAAAAGTAATATGGATGTAGACCAAGCCACTCAACTTTTCTTACCCAATTTGTTTCATCTTTTCAAATAAATCAAGTTAAAGGTGCTTCATTTTCTCTTGCAGCATCCTGCAATTACAGCTTAAGATAGAACTTTAACCCTATCTTTTCTCAAATGCAGAGCATCCACACTGTACAACATTCACCTTTCAGTTGAAAAGAAATATCGTGAATTAATAACAAGGATATACAACAACATAGCCTTTTCCCACATTAAGTAGGGCCTTTTCCCACATTAAGTAGGGCCGGCTACCTGGATTCTTTGCCTCCATACAGATCTATTGGGTCAATCTCAGACTTAGATTCAAAAAACTAAGACACCTTCATATAGTCATTGATGCGGATTGAATTTTGGCGTCGACGGGAAAATAATATTTTTGTGGAATTTTTGGTGGAAGAATAATGGAGGGGTTGAGAAGAAGAAAACTCGTCAGAAACGAGGGGCTGGGAGAGAGATAAGCGCGACGATCGCGTAGGGGAGAAGAGAGAGACGAGGGAGGGATAGAGATAAAAATCTCAAATTTTCATATTCACCGAACTGCCTAAAACAATTGGCCTTTATCCCTTTATATAGGAGGGATTAGGTTACAAAAATAGCAACTAATTCAAATTCTAACTAATTATCCTAATTTGACTCTAACTGACTAACCGACTAATTTGAAATTCAAATTTGAAATTGACTACTAATTTGAAGATCACACGCGATCTCATTATTTAATTAAAAATATGACGACTTAAATAAACGTAAATAAAATTGACGGATAATATTAAATAAATATGTGGCCCTATATTTTGATTCCACGCTGCATCAACTCTCCTCTGCTTTTAAAAATTCGTCTCCCGACGAATTGCTGGATCTTCGGTCTGTCGGTGGAGAATTCCATATAATTTGATTGGTTGGATTTCTCAATTTTGCTCCTTTTCCATGTTACGTTTATAATTCTTCTCACGGCTGCAAATATTCTACCCCTTCACTTAAAAACTCATAAGTTAACTTTTCTATTTGGCTCGTTGGGTAAAATATCATTGGAGGAGGGGTTCCCTTAAAATATTCCCAGAGTATTTCTTTTCTCCTCTTGTCAAGGGACCCGATGGAGTAAAACCCCTCAATTGTCGTTAGGGCTCGGCCCTTCTTAAATGGAAGGCGGCCGCATGATGGGAGGAGGGGGCGGCGGCGCGCGATAGCGGCTGGCGGGCGGCGCGAGGTACCACAGGGATCGCGTAGCCAGGGCTCGTGGTCGGGTGACGGCGGCACCGGGTGGCGTCGCGGGCTGCAGGGAAGGAGTGGCGGAATGGCGATGGCAGTGGGGGTGAGGAAGGGGACTTGAGGTGTGTGGGCTTCGGCGGGAGGGGGTGGCGAGGGCGTGGGGGCTATGGCGGAAGAAGGCGCTGGGGGTGCGGGTGTATGGGACGGTGTCAGCGCAGGGGCTATGCGAGTATTGCGGGAGGTGCTGTTGGGTTTACAGGAGGAGGGGCAGGGGCTGCGGCAGGTGGGGGCAGCAGGGAATGAGCCGTAGGGGGTATAGGGATGGTAAAGGGGTTTGGCGAGGCTAGGGGTGTTGGCGGGGTGGTGGAGGTGGCGGCGGGAGGCAGCAAAGGGGTGGGAGGTGGGGGTACGTGTGCGCTAGTAAGGGGTGTTGGGGCTGTGGTGGGCTTCGCAGAAGGTGCGAGGAGGGTCGGCGGTGGTGTCTGGGGGAACTACAGGGCGGGGAAGGTAGGGGAGTTACCTGGGATGGCTGGGGTCGTACCGGGACGGTCGGAGGGGGCGATGGACTCGATTCCGGTGGCGGAATCAGATCTGAAGCATCCTAGACTGCAAGCATTTGGTTGCCTACGGCAAGTTTTTCTTCGTCGACATCAGTTTCGGTGATTGGTGTCGTTGGAGCCTTCGATCTGGCGGCGCGCATAGCTTTGAAATCAGTGATGATTTCTTGACATTTGGACTCGAATTCTTGACATTTGGACCGGAAATCACGCATTGCGTCCATCTCCTTGTTGTAGGCTTCTTCAGCTCGTCGCTTCCGTTCCGACGAATGATGGTGTTTCGTCGCGTGTCAGTGCGCATGTCTGTACGAATCGTCAGATCGTGAGGACGATCTGTAGGCCATGCTCTGATACCAATTGATGCGGATTGAATTTTGGCGTCGACGGGAAAATAATATTTTGTGGAATTTTTAGTGGAAGAATAATGGAGGAGTTGAGAAGAAGAAAACTCGTCGGAAACTAGGGGCTGGGGGAGAGAGAAAGCGCGACGATCGCGTAGGGGAGAAGAGAGAGACGAGGGAGGGATAGAGATAAAAATCTCAAATTTTCATATTCACCGAACTGCCTAAAACAATTGGCCTTCATCCCTTTATATAGGAGGGATGAGGTTACAAAAATAGCAACTAATTCAAAATCTAACTAATTATCCTAATTTGACTCTAACTGACTAACCGACTAATTTGAAATTCAAATTTGAAATTGACTACTAATTTGGAGATCACACGCGATCTCGTTATTTAATTAAAAATATGACGACTTAAATAAACGTAAATAAAATTGACGGATAATATTAAATAAATATGCGGCCCTATATTTTGATTCCACGCTGCATCAGTCATGTTTCAACAATTCTTGGGCCTATCTCGCCCCTCTTAGCTGGCTCACATCCCAAAACTCGCACCCCCTAACTAGTGCATCATTCGACCTCCTTTGCAAATGGAAAAATCACCTTAAGCAGTATTCTCGCATCTTATCATCGATAGCTACGCCAACTTACCTTCTGATTGCACCACTCCAAATCCGATCATTACGTGTGTGTCGACACATCCACCTAGTATTTTCATTACTGCTACTACCATTTTCTGCATGTCTATGATTAACAATTCAACATTTAGATCCATAGAGCAAAGCAGGCCCCACGCTTGCTTTGTAAAACTTTCCTTAGATTTTCAAAGGAATTTTCTTATCACAAAGAACAGTAAAGGATCCTCTCCACTTTTGCTAGCCTGCATTTATTCTATTAGTAACATCTCAATCAATGTTCTTATCATGTTGCACAATAAATCTCAAGTATCTAAAAGAATCTCTCTTCTGAACGATATTGTCACCAATCTTCACATGGATTCCTTCGTCATTGCTTCCATTAAAAGTACATTCCATATATTCGGTCTTAGCCCTACTTACACGAAATCCTTTAGTCTCAAATGCATGTCTCAAGACCTCAAGCTCCTCATCTATTCCATCTCTAGTCTCATCAATCAACACAATATCATCAGTGAATAACAAACACCAAGGTATCTCATCTTGAATGTGATTTGTGAACTCGTTCATAATCAAAGTAAAAAGGAATGGACTCAAAGCGGAACCGTGATGCAGACCAATGTTGATGTCAAAATAATCAGTCTTCCCATGCTGATCCTTATACAAGATTAAGCACTATCATACATATCCTTTATGAGATTAATGTATAGGACATGTACTTGTCCCTTTTCCAAAACGCTCCACAATATCTCCTATGTAATCACAAGTCTTCTCCATATCAATAAAAATCATATGGAGGTTCTTCCTTTTAGCTATATAAATCTCCATCGTTCTCCTCAGCAAGGAATGGCTTCAACAGTTGAGCGACTTGGCACGAATCCGAATTGGTTTTCTTTTACTTTAAAAACTTGCCTCAACCTTATTTCGATTACACATTCCCAAATTTTTCATAGTGTGACTCATTAGCTTGATACCTCTGCGTTAGCTAGGATTATATCAGGCTCACAGCCTTTCCATTTGCCTTGGGTTGCAAAACCAACTACTGGGTAAAAAACCTCGGAGTTACAGTCACTACATATGCCCAGTTCAAGGACCATTTTCTGAAAAAATGGTGAAGCCTTCTCCCACTATAAGTAGGGTTTACTACATGGATTCTTGCTCAAATCCATGTTGAAAGATTCGACTATTTTTTACGCTGGTTGTCGACTACCTAACGCAATCCACACAATGGTGGAATTTGAACCGTGATCATTTGTAGCTCAAATTGGAAGGTTGGGATTACAAAAAGAAAAATAGTAAACAAAATGTTAACAAATGGTAACCTGATTCCTACAAAGAATCATATATTAAATGCAAATCATCTATACTGATTTTTTAGGGAACTCAACTGATCTCAACTTCATACAAAAAAATAGAAATTATGACTGAATTATATTATATGGAAAAGAAATTAATTACACCCTAATATTGCCATAATCTCCAACTAGCGATGCATTAAGTTTTTGACGTTGTAGTTTTGTGTGTGTTGCCTTCTATGGTGCCTCTTTCAGATCAAATACCTGGGAATGTCGAGGATTTCAGATTTTGGAAGGAATGCTGATCGAGGAAAAAGGTGTCAGTGAAAGCCTTCCCTATGTCGGCTGTATGATAGATAAGTGGCAGAGCCTCAAAAAAAGTGGCAGTGGCTCGACGCTTGGATGGGGTTTGATTGTCAAGGATTGTTACCCAATTTTCTGATGACAGGATCATAAAGTATGTCCCGTTGGTCATGCTACTGGAAGGAGTACTGCCAGTGGAAAATAAGCAAGCCTCTTTGGAATAAGTGGATGAGGTCTTCTACATTTCCAGAGCTCATGATAGTGAGTGATCAAAAGCTTTCGTTGGATTGCAGATTTCTATAGACTGCCAAGGTGCCTTTGAATGGGAAACTGCATGGGTCATGGTGCTTCAGAGCATGTGTCCAGCCTGTGGTAGTAAAAAAGATGTCGTTTGTTCTTCATGTGCTAGCACAAATACGATTATGGGAGAGCAGGGATCCCCTAGTCAGATATAACAGGGATTAACAATTTCCGGACAAGCTTAAGAGGATGTAAGGAGCACGTATATATAAGAGATCAAGATAGAAGCTGGCACCTTGGGGTTATCTGCGTATTCTCAAGGGTGAAAGTACATTGTAGAAATTGTAATTTATAGAGCAATAATATTGTGCTGTAGATGTCCGTACATCATTGAGAGTGTTGACATTTCGATGGCATCCTTGACATTCATTCTTTGGATTTTCAAAAAGAATTATATTCAGTTGAGACATTTGTTGGATCTAACTTGCACATTTGGTGCACGGTAAGATTTATTTAGACTGATGTGCAAATGGCCATAACCACATCATGAAATTTGGAGAATTTCCATAATATGGGTGTGAAAACTAATTGAGAAAAATTAAATATAAGCACAAGAACTAGAAGATTAGCCGACCCTACTTAATTGTGGGAAAAGGCTTTGTTGTTGTTGTACAAGAACTAGAAGATGAGGAAAAAGTGTACTGGCTAGGATTTCCCTACTCTGCAAGAGGAAAACTTCTGAGGACCAGATGTTCTTTCTAAGCCAAACTGTTAGAAGAGCTGATCTACTTACATATACATGTACCTAAGATTTATGCTAATGTACCTTGAAAAAAGGAAACGAACTGTTTAGAACAAGATTAAACATCAAAGAGCAAATGATACCCTACCAAGGACTCCAGATAGAATTCAGGCGTATAGACAAAAAGATTGTCATCGCTGCTGAGAACCAAGAGAAGCTCTGAAATCCACATGCACAACGCATACATCCCTCTTAGCTTCCAGTGTGAATAAAGGGAAATTCGATACCTGATACAAATGGACATCAATCACAAGCAAGGAAAAGAAAAACTTGCTAGAAAGGCATGCAGCTTCTTGCAATTTATTTTATTAGTAAGAATTTGAATGTCATATGCGCAGAGAAAGAATAAGCTAAGCTGCGATGAGTTACAACTTTACAAAATAATGCTTGCCCGAAAAGGTAAAGCAAAATCAGGCCAAGAAAAGAAGGCATAAATCACACCAAACAGGATCAGGGGAAATACATTTATGTCTACATCATGCATGCAAAATCTGATATCACCATTAAAGCATTAATACGAAATATGCATGACAATACCAATTCTCAAGGTGTCCATTTGCGAGGTAAAAAGCAGTTCCCTCAACCACATTTATCAGTGCCCCCAACCTTAACAAACTCATGGGGCAATTCAGCGAAGATGAAGGCTCCGCTCTTTGCCGCCAAATCCATCAGCCTATTCATAGAAATACAACTGGATATGGATACATCCACTTGTAGATTAGGACATCTTTACCTGAATCGTTTTTAATGGATGTAATTGATTATTACAATGATAGTTACACATGTATATGCAGATCTATTTCATTATATAAATATGGTAGTGGATTGGTAAATTTAAAATTGTATGCAACAGCACTTTAAGTCTTTTCTTTCTCTATATATCCAATATCAAATTTATATCAGTTACACACAAAAACATATGAAATAACTCTCCAATGAGGATTCCTTTAAAAAAAACTCTTCAAGAAGGTGTCACCTAATTTCGTCTCCAAAAAGCCACCTATCCCAGTCACTTATTTGATAAGTATTTTGTTAAAAAAATGAAATATAATATGTAAAAAATGTAAAAATAGTTAATATGAAATACAAATAATTTGCAAAAAATAAGGTATATATTTATTGAAGCATAAAACTAAGGCATAAATGCACTGAAGCATGAATATATTCAAAACATTTGATGTATGTGTGTGTGTCATTTCATCCATTTGCATCTTTTAAGCACCTTCTTCGGAAAGTGAAGGTTGTGGGAGCTTGAAAAATTGGTGAACTTGTGTCTTCAGGATGTGCCAAGCAAACCGATAATGTCAAAGGTATTTATGAGGACAACCATCCAATTAATAGACAACATATTCAAGAGTAACTACAGGTCCCTCTGGTGATTTTCGACAGGACATCAAGAGAGGCTAGTGAAGGGCAACAATAGAAATCAATAAGATATTATACTGCAAGTGTGGACCATGAAATGTTGGTCTGCAGTCACAATTTCAATTACATTTTCCAAGGCCTTACCCGTGTTACAGGTGATAGCTATGGAACAATTGTTCTCAAACCATACATTATTGTTGCAGGGTTCAACAAGTGAGGTGATAAGGAGCTTGGCGTTTAGTAGTAAATTCTGCAAGCTTAATTATTTGAGCCATGATTAAAGTACGTAGTGGTGCGATGCAGATGTTCCATCATTCCATGGTTTTGGCAGACAATTTTTTTGTTCCTACATAAAATAAAAATCACTTAGAAGCTTTCAGGAAGAGGATACAAACAGAAAAAAAGCAGGAGAGCATCGTTACATTATAGGAGATAACAAGATCAGACTCAGAACTCAGACCACCTTGGAGAGAGAGGGGCTTTTTCTCTATGCATGAAGTGCAGAACAGGTTCGCCAAAAGGCTTATGACTCAAATCGACACACTTCCCAGCATCATTTCTGGGAGAGTTTAATTACGAATCAATTCAGATCCACTGCAGAGATGTGGAAACTGGTGTCAATCCTTTGGGCCATCTGGCTATCTCACAATGGTGTTATTTTTCAAGCTGAGTGGTTTATGATGAGAATGTAATTCATTTGGCTAGATCTCTCCTCGAGAACTGGCTCATGTAATTTTGATAACTCTTATTAAATACAAGTTGGGGCGGACACCATAGCGGGTGCATCCCCGTTTTCGATTCCAAAAAAAGGCTTATGACACTGCCAAATTCTTATAATGACCAAAAATGAGCAATACAAGGGAGAGATGCCAACGAAATTCAGAAAGAGCGCATTGTAACAACTTCAAATGGATGAACTTTAAAGATATATGTTTTCTGCATAGTCCTAATATCTAACTAATTTTAATCTAGATTCCTAAAAGGCGTAGATCGAAGGATTGTAACGGGTCATCACGGTCCTTTAACTGATGAAGCTAAGATAGGGATCAAAATTCCAAAGGGATTTTTACACCCACAACCCTGAGTAATTTCGTAATAACATTCATAACCCCGCATAATCGTGAATTACATGAGGAACCCTAGATAGTCCCTCTGTCTCACACCTATAATCCTCCGTTAAAGGGACAGTTAACTCAACCATATCATGAGTTAATCTAACCCGTAGTCTATCCAAAGGCTATTAAAAATTTGCCAAAAAAAATAAAAAACCCTCCAAACCCCACCCCTCCCTCCATGTTTCGTGTGGGTCGTTGATAGAGGACGTGGGCTCCTCAGGTCCTTTCTCACCTAGAAGCTTTCTCTCCAACGAGATCACTTCTTTTATCTCTTCTTCTGGACGGACACTGACCTAAGATGCAGGAGGTGGGCGCGGGGGATCGGCATCCATGGGCTGGGGGTGAGTGGCGGCCTGGGCTGGCAGGAGGGGTGTTGTTGGTTCTCTGCATGGGCTACAGGCGCCGGTGTAGGTGGGGCGGGGGAGAGGGGGTGGTGGGCGGCGCGGGGCCAGAAAGGGGGGGAGGGTCCTCTCCGCCCTCGGCTACAGGGGTGGGCGGCGCAGGGTGGGCGGCGGATGGCCGAGGTCGGTGTCGGCCTGAGCTACAGGAGGTGAGCTGGGGGAGGGAGGGGGGTCCTGCAGGAGGTGGGCTGGGGGGAGTTCTCGACAGGATTTGGAGGAGGTCGGGACGCAGCTTGGGAGATGGTAGTGGAATTAATGGCATACTTAATAAATATGTTATGGTTTTAGGGGTAAAATTGGCAACATATAACTTTTTCCCTAAGAGTCAACGGATAAAATAGATGCCAACTAACACAACCATGTAAGAGTTAAGTATTTTTCGGGGTCCTAGGTGTAATTCGCGATTATGTGGGGTTATGAATGTTATTGCGAAATTACTCAGGGTTATGGGTGTAAAAATCCCAATTCCAAACTTGGTCTTTCTAACTAGACCAAAATATTGTGGATTGAAAAAACAGGCCAAAATATTGAAAAAACTGATTGGGAATTATCTTTCATTCCAAGGCATAACGTATATCTATGCGCTTCATATTAACATGGAGTTTGTTCCAGCAGTATAGCCATCCCTACTATATCACGTCAATTCCACGAGCCTCTTATGTTGATCGTGGCAAAAACAGAGTCATTATTTAATTCAGATATTTCAATGCCCTCGAATCCAACCATGACCAAGAATGGAAGAAAAATGCTTCTTCTTGTAGCTTAAACCTTTGAAAAAATCAAGAACGTGGACAATTAAATCTTTAAGCATGTTATCAACTGAAGATAAAAGTGACCCACAATAAATTAAGAAAAACAATCTTAATTACACCATCTCTTATATAACCACCTCAAATAATGAAAATACAAATTGTCCATGATGTTCAAATTCAAGACGGCCTTCCCCTAGTAGGACTTTGTAAGTACGGGTGTAATGAACCGAACCTGAGCGAACCTACATGGGTCCAGTTCGGTTCATTTAGTAGGTATACAGGTTCGAGTTCAGCTCGGTTCAATAGATCAAAATCATGTTCAGGTTCGATTCGGTTGAGGTCGAGAAAGTCCGGTTCGGTTCGTTAAAAGTTCGATTATATACAAAAAAAATGAGCACGGCAAATATTGCCTTGTTTCAAGCATAGTTAGGGCTTATTTATGTGTAAAGTACGTCACATCTCATTTTCCAACCAACCAAATCAGGAATTGAAATGGCATATCCATAATTTAATGCAATATTAGAGCTTATCCTTTGAATGAAATATCCACGAATCATTAAGAAAAAATTACTAATTTGCAGTTTTGACTTCTGAATTTATTTATAATATGTAGCAATTCCAATGCAAACCTTGGGAACTCATCATTGTTGATGCTGATCAAGAACACGAAAGATGATCGTTGGAGTTGCTACAAGGAAGAGAGGGGAGTCTGCAGGCTGGCTACCACGGGAAGGAGGAGAGAAGGGGCAGCAGTATGCTGCAGTGTTCAGGAGGATTTCAGTGGGGAGGGGGGTGCTGCTGGGAGGAGGAGGGGGTGGCGAGCTGCTGCTAGCCCACTGTTGGGAGGAGGAAAGGGGTGCCGACAACCTGCAATTGTGTTCAAGAGGAGAGGTGCGGGGGGTTGCAGCTCGAAGGAGGAGATATAAGCGGAGTGCCACCGGTGGGAGAAGAAGAGGGGTGGTGGGTTGTTGCTCGAAGGAGGAGAGGGGCGGCGGGCCAATAGTGGATGGAGGAGAGGGGGCGGTGCTGCGGCACGGGTTGGCGTTGGAGGTTGCAGTGGAAGGAGGGACGGGGGGGCGGCAGGTGTCGAGTGGAGTAGAGAGGAGAGGAGAGGAGAGGAGAGGGGGCATGTGTGTGGGTGATAGGGAGGTTAGGGTTTTCAACTTAGGGATTAATTTTTGGGGGGAAATTTGGAAATTTTCATATTATATCGATCCTTTAATCTGAGAAAAATTAAATGGTCCTTTTTTCTAGAATTGAACATAAAATATGATATAAGGGTTATGAGTTTTGTATGAGCTCCCAATTGCCAAATCACAATTTATATTTATTTATTTATACTTATATATTTATATCTATTTATTTATGTATATCAAACTATTAACGAACCGGCCCTGAGCAAACCTACCATTTCAAGGTTCGGTTCGTTTATGTAAACGAGCCCAAAGTTATGTTAAGTTTCAGTTCGTCTATGATCGGATCGAATTCGTATCGGACTCTTATCGAATCGAACCTGAGCTAATATCAAACCTGAGATTTTTCTGACAGCCATGTTCGTGAGTCAATTAGGGAGCAACTAAAACCCCCATGATCTGCTTCATGGCCTTCCAAGACAGCCAGGATATGAGAATCGTAAATAACTACATTGACCTCTTTGCTCTAGTTGAACTCTTGCGCTCGCTTATCACACTACACCATTCCTACTTACACCGCAAATCGGCTCACTACTCTTCTCATGATTTTGGCTTGCACAAGTCGCGAGAAAACATAAATATAAAGACCGACATGGCTAATGGGGTAAACGGATGTCAAGAGGTGCGGTAGGGGCACTATATTTAAAACAAGCAGCCCCCAATTCTTCAATTGACATAGGGGCAATATGAATGGCATGCAATAAAAACTAAGTTAAAGCAATATTTTAAGCATACTGGACAAGCAGAATGCACAAAGTAATAGAAGGTTGAAACTCTCTCTTTGTTTAATTGTGTGTTTTTTGAGAGGTTGTTTCATTGTATGTTGGTTCCCATCAAGGTTGTAGGGGGTTATTAACGGATAGTTTGAACTACATTTATTGATCTTAATGAAACAAGAAACTTCTAATTAAAGTAGTTATTGTTTTATGTCTAGAATATTTTTTATTGCCCAATTTTTTTATTGCCCAAAGTCCGAGAGAAAGCGTAAAGAGAAAGGAACGAGGGGTTTTGAGGCGGAGAGGGAGAGAAGCAAATTGAAAAGGAAGGACCGGGAGGGGAAGGGAAAGGGTGGGAAGAGGATGGCAAGGGCCACCAGGTTGGAGGGAAGGTTGAGAAAAGATGTAAGTGTCGATTTACTAGAAGGTCCCTACAGTTGCTGTTACACTTGTACCCCCATGGAGGAGGGGCCGCATGTGGGTCTCAAGCGCAATGTTTGGGCCACTATGCTCGAGTCTATCATGACCTAGCAGTCTGCTTCTACGCGAGCAAGTTCAGTCACCAGCGACGGAGTTGTGATACGGTTGGGTCGCGGAGGAAGAGTGTGACGAAAGTTGATGGAGGTTTTACGAGTGGGAAGGAGGCAGTAGAGCTCGGAGAAGGGCTTGTCATTGAGTGGAAGTTTGTTCAGACGGTAACCTTAAGGATGGGTTAATTTCGAAGGAGGTGGTCGCAATGGCGGTGCGACAGTTGTTGGATGGTAGGAAGAGGGTTTTCTAGAGATGTTATCTTGTAGAATAGCACAGTTGTTATGCTAGGGGCATGGAATGGGAATTTTGATTTCTTGTCGACACAGTGATGATGTTACTACGGCATCCTAATTTGATGGCACAAACCATGGATTCCCGATGGCGTGGGTACAAGTGGGATAATTCGATGGCTTTAACTCGAGTGTATCTCGCTAACATGCTACGGTAACAACTCATTCTGGGTTTTGTTTCTGCTAATAAGAATGTTGGACGAGATCGTGTGCATGAGCCTTGAGTCGTGCATACCGCCATGGATGGTGGTGGAAGTAGGGTTGGATGGACCCTCGTCCTCCTATCTTCTCTTGCTCTTAGGATCAGCACCCTCTCATTCTGGTGGTGGTGTCCGAAGATGTGCAAAAAATGGACTTGGGTATACGAAGAGGGATGCTCGATTATAAGCAATGTAGCAAACAGCAACCATAGAAGGAACTATCGCGATATATCGTCGATATATCGATATCAATATGAGACCGATATCGGTATCGATATGCCGATATATCCTCTTTTTCAGGCCATTCCTTCACAAAAAATAATCGATATGGACGTCGGAATATGGTATCGATGCGATATCGAAACGATATCGATAGAGATATTGCCTTCCATGATAACAACTTCCAACAAAGGAGCATTGCACACACCACAACAGAAGGAGATCAGTCCTCATTGGTGATTGTTGGACACTTACATCAGGACCTTCTAAGGGCGTGAAAATTGAAGACTGATTGGAGGAATGGGAGGTTCCATTCCCCATATATACCAATTGGGCAGGTGGATCATCACACGTACAGGAGAGAGAGGCATGGCCGGAGTGGCCTTTCCAAAATAGGAAGGGGGTGGTGGTGTTGTGAGTCGTAACGCCTGGGGGCGAGGCACGCGGGAGGTTGACGATGGACCATAGCCGTTGGATCTAACGATTCAACAGCTGGGAGTGGAGCGCGTGCGGAGGGATGCGATCAGATCTGAGGATCTGATCGTACGACTGATATTGGAGCGCGAGGGAACGATCAAGATTGAATGATGGGGGGATCTAACGGTGAGAGGGAGCGGGGTGACATGGCACATGGGTAGGCGTTAGATGGGATACGATCGAACGATGGACGTAGAAGGGAGACGCGACGCGAGGAGGAGCGTTGGATGATGGAGAGATCGGACAACTGAGGATTAGGCACTAGTGGGCGGTCGTGATTTGATCTGGGAGTCAGATCCAATGGCTGGTAATAAAGCGGGTGATGGACGGCAGAGATGGAGGTGGGGCGAATAGATCCAACGGCCGAGGAGGGGCGCCGGGTGTCGAGTGGGGAAGCGGGCCACGTGGATGCTCTAGAGAGCGCCACGTGGCCCAATCAGAAAAATTCAAATAAAAATACACAGAAAAATAGAAAAGAAATAGTTAGAGGCCAAATTAGAAAAAGTCAAAACATGAAAGTTGCTTGTCTCGATGAGATCTACAACTTTCATGTTGGTCAAAAAGCCAAAAGAGGTAAACTGTACAAAACATATTTTTGGGGTATTTTTGGGGGAATAAAAATACCGATTTTGTGGTTTTGAA